>JAJJMB010011819.1:2606170-2767960 GCA_023531105.1 Papaver atlanticum | reverse complement strand
CACCAACGGTACTAATAGAGCTTCTCAATCCCAAAGAAGTCTTTAAATTGAGCGGCCGTAAGAGATTTCGCCTAATTAGGTTACTTTCCTCTCTGAATAGGCGGCTCCACCAGTAACAACACAACTAGGTAGTTTGCTGGATATGAGGATTAGTTTGCTCGAAATGCAAACTTCAATATTTATAGACCAAGGAAGTTTGGACACCAAGGAATTTCCAAAACCGAAAATATTCTCAAGATATGCAATATATTTCCAAATTCGGTTTCCATAATTCCTGGAAATGCTTTGTCCAAATATTGACCAAATCTCACTAGAAAATCTCCAATTAGTAAATGCACATTAATAATTTTTATTTTCCAAATATAAAATTAAAAACCTTAATTAAAAGATTCTCAATTTATTTTCGATCCGGGATTCTCCTTTAGCTATTAAGGAATATCTTTGAACAATAAAAGATAAGCGTTACTTCACATGTTCAAAGTATGTCGACATCTTTACTTTGTAAGTCATTTTTCATACTTACAATCTTGGAACCGATTTGCCACATTTCCAAACAAGTTTAGAATTGGTTCATCTGACTTCCAAGAACTATGTGATTGATTATCCTATAAAATTACCAAACGTGGGTTTAACGGTTCTACCAAAACAAGTTTCGGTTCTACCTCCATGTGGGTACTAGAATTAGTCACACTAGTTACCAAAACTTGGTTGACTAGGTACTAGGATCAGTTCCCACATATATATGGTATCTAACTTGTATTTGGTGCACATGTCCATAGGATCGGTTCCCAATAACTAAAAACGTGTTGCACATGTTCATAGGATCGGTTCCCAATAACTAGAAACTTGTTGCACCTCTTACAAGGATCGATTCCTCTTTTGTGATCGGTTGCACCTCTTACTAGGATCGGTTCCCCAATGACTATAGTTGGTCATACCAATTACAACAAATCGATCATACCATCTCAAGTGATTACTTAAGATCGGTTTAACTAATAAAAGTCATACCAATACAAAAGGCATGCCTTGTGAATAGTTTTACCAAGAACATAAGCAAGTCATGAGCGGTTATACTAAACACACATATTGGTAATTCAAAAGATTTCCAATGAATAACAATACCAATAAGCCTAGCGATTTCCCTTTCAATTCACAAAACAAATTCATGAATTTACTTCCTTTAAACGAATGTAAAACATTGTTTCCTATGACGAAATATTCACCTCATACCCATACATAATCACAATAGCATTCAAACGATTATGTCGATGTCTTATATACGAAGTTCAAAAGATAAGAGTTATACTTCGTATTGTATTCCTTAATACTATGTCTAACTAGAGTTTAATCATTCATATCTTCGCCGTTATGTTTTCAATATGCACGACTTGTAAGATACGTTAGGGAATGAAACAGTTCAAGTCAGATATTACTAACCTCAAGTGGAAGGATGATGTCGTCGTTGTAGCTCCTTACTTCTTCACATTCTTCAAGTCTTCACGTAATACTTGTAATGTCTCATATCCTAATACTTTCAAGCTAACCTATACAAGTTGACTCTAGCATATATAATCAAGCGACTCTTTAAATGATTTTTGGTTCACTAAAATATGAGAACCAAACTTGACATACCAACGCTTGGTGGGTTCAACCGAGTTATGTTCTAACAATAGCCGTTCCCCAGATGCATTCTCTTTCCACCCTCACTAGCGATTGACTGGAGGTTGGATCTTTTATTGGAAGGACGCTTGCTTTCTTGAACATCTTTACGAGCTTCTTTATTCTAGGACGGTTCGGATCGACTGAGTAAAGCAGCAGCGGATCTCTTAGCATATTTTGATGTAATATGGGAATTGATATTTTTCAGGAAGGACGCACATAATAAAATCACCTTTTAATTGTGAGGAATCTGATGAGAACGTGATAAATCCCGCGAGTCTTCTTTCTGAGCTTGAGGAAACATCTCTTGATCTTTATGAGCAGACAAGTTAGGTTGGTGGCTACCTTTCTATTCAACGTGACCATAGGCATCATCTTCCTCACTAGGAATAGGAATATGAATCTTGGAAGAAAAACTACTACCATTAGTATTGACCCAAAATGAATTGTTGATGGGGTTTCCACCAGAATGAATACGTGTTGGTTCCTTTGATAGTTGATCCGTGAGGACTTTCAAAGCGTAAATAATTTATCCTGCGTCTTGACAATAGTAGCTTGATTCCTGACAATATCATTCAGGATTTTCGTGAAATCATGAATAGTTGTTAAATATTGAGACTCCATAGCCTCGACAAGGGTTTTGAATGAAAGAGCGGATTCAGGAATAACATGTGAAGTATTGTCAGTGCTAGGAGAAGTAAAATTGGGATTGAGGGTTTCTGAACCATTCCTAAGATCAACCATCTTGAGAAATTTAGGGAATTGAAAATGGAATAGGGAAAATGATTTTTTGCAACCGAGAGATTAATCTCCCACTGTGGTCGCCAGTTGTTTTGGGGTAAAAACTGATTCTGCTGAAAATTGTAAATTTAGGTGTGCCGCCGAGAAACGAATCTAAACCCTAAACAAATGCACTGCACGGGAGTACTTTAAATTCGAGAGATCAATATGTACAATCCTGGCCTAAACCAAGAAATGGCCGTTCCAGTCTTGTTTCGGTCACAAAATGAAAAAGAAGGGTTGATCTTAGGGAGGGAAGCGAAGAAGGTGTTGAGATCAGAATGGTTAACTCTGAAGGTGTGGTTGTTTAATGACTTGTATCAGAATATGGAACTGGCTTGCGGAATGTAAGCTATCAGTTCTTTGGTGTTTTTATGGATACTGTGTTGATAACCGTTGTTGGTTGAAATAGGTTGAAAACCTATTTATATAGTCATAGTTTCACGCACCCTGATCTCATAGGAAATGGGAGTAATTGAGTGATGGATAAGTGGGATCGTATGAAAACCACGTCTTACTATGAGGGAAGACGGGTCAGTTTACACCCACTACTTCTCAGCTGCCACTAACTGTCCGCCTTTCCTGACACTTTCTCATAATGGGCGTGTTGCATGCCACACGCTGTAAACCGCCAGACCAATACCCTGATGAACATCCCCCAGTTTGTGACATGTTTGATATCTCGAGTATTTTATAGAAAATATGTAGCAAGTTGCTGAGTGGGTCTTGCCTAATTATTCTGACCAATCACGCGTAAGCTAGGTGGCGGGTAGTCATGTGTGACGAGCCAAGTCATGAGACTTGCCGCAAAGAATAACACGGTACACCATTAGGTTAAATAACTAAGTTATTTGTGAAGCCGATACTCATAAAATATCGTATGTATTCGATGCATGTAAAGCATCGCTTTTAAGCAAGCATCTCAAAATAATCGATGCATGTGAAGCATCATTGTATTGAGCCTATCTTGGTTGGTCGCGGAACCTAGTGTCTTAAAAATAGCATGATCGTCCACTTTCAGGAAGCTGCTGGGAGCTATTTATGCATGCCAAAGGTAGGTCGGTCGGTCCCTATAGGAGAGTGATGGCTGGTAGCCATTTTGACATCCTATTGGTCGGTCCAAGTTAAATCTAGACCTGTTAAATTGGCTAGCCAAATTGGATGGCTGAGATGATTTGCGGCAGTTATTGACTGCCGCTAATTTATTTAAGACTTCTATAAGAAGCACGGCCAACCATCTTTGGGCGATCGTTTAGGAGCCATATGGGCAGGCCGCGGCTTGGCCGATTGTTTCTTATGGAAGCGGGGTGGCGGTGATCATGGCCACATCTTGTTGAACACCTAGAATAGGAGTTTGCCCGTCCGATTCGACTGGCGAAGTTGGGCAGTCGAGATGATTTGCGGCAGTTAATGGCTGTCGTTGATTTAATTTAGGTTTTAAAAGCCGTGTGGCCAACCTATTTTGGGCCAACGGTTTTTGGTGTTGGCGGCATGTTGTGGATCATTTGACCATCCAGCACTATAGTCTGGCCGCTAGTGAGTGTATCCGCGCTTTGTCCGTTGATCGGAATTGAATCTAGGCTGGTCAATTTGGCTGGCGAAGTTGGACGACCGAGATCATTTTGCGGCAGTAATGTAATGCCGCTTAATAAAAATTAGGGTTTTGTAAGTCGAGTGGCCAACTAACTTTGAGCAATCGGTTAGTGGCTCTGTTGGCGAGTTGAAAGGATTCCGATTGGCCAAGACATTAGTGGACCCGCCGGTGTGTATGGTGGTGCTTGTCCGACCGTGTTAATAAGTGGCTAGACTTGATAAATCGAGTGGCCAAAACGTGCGGCCGTGATCATTTTAAGACTGACATGGGTAGCCTATATTAAATTCCTTAAGGAATTAGGTGTGTCGACCAGCCAACTTCCAACTTTATTAAAAGTGTGTGTGGTGCATTTAAAGTGATCTGATTGGTCGATGGGAAACGGGGCCGGCAAGCAGCAACATGGAGCGTGGCCATCCGGCCACAGATGTCGCCTGCTGAAGCAAATCGGTCAGCCAAGTGGCGCGACCACGCCTCCTTTTGCCGCTGCTCTTACTTTCCGAAGTTCCTCTTTATTTCTTGTTTTCTGATTTTTTGGTAGAATTTTGCTCCTACTAGCTCCATGATGGATCAATTTCCTAGTTTTCCTAGGTTTAGTTTCGACCAATAGGGTTCGAAATATCGCGCAGGGCGCAAAAAACCTAATTATGTAAATTAATAAAATTATGACACAAAATCAATCAATTTCTGGTGAATTTTGTGTGTTCATACAAAATCCCTAATTATGTTTCAGAGGGAAGCATAACTTTGCGTGCCTCTAATTGAGTATTTCCATGCATATCTTAATCCTGACACTTCGGGAAATTCATACTACTCAGTTGCGAGCGAACATTAATTGTCATGTCATGTCAACATCAAGAGTTCAGATGGGGAACATAGCATAGAATGAATACTCGGCAGGCTCCGGCATTAGTGAGTAATGCAACTAGGAGCATAAATACTCATTATGCTTTATACTAGTGAACAATTCATCTAGGAGCTTGAGTTTCAGTATAATATTAAGAGAGACATGGGCACTCATCAGATTCTGATATATTCTTCAAATTCCTTGCGGAATATAAACATCTCAAGGTCTACTACTTCTGATGTCGGGTCAGGTAGACAGACTTTTACAGTTTTTGCCCTATACTAAAAACCACCATCTACACTAGTGAAATTTAAATATCCTGGTTTTCCTACTGTCACATGTGTTATAGGTAGCCAAAAGATAGAAAATGCTCTTTTAGATCTTGGGGCTAGTGTGAATCTTTTACCATTCTCGGTATATGAACAACTTGGACTAGGTGAGATGAAACAAACTAGGATAACACTACAGTTAGCCGATAGGTTAGTCAAAATCCCACGTGGAATTATTGAAGACGTTTTGGTTCAGGTAGAAAACTTTATCTATCCAGTTGACTTTGTGATTTTAGACACTCAACCTGTCTCTATTCAAGATATCAATATCCCAATCATCCTAGGTCGTCCGTTTCTAGCCACTGCAAATGCAGTCATACATTGTCAAACTGGCATAGTAGAATTTTCCTTTGGGAATCAGAAAATCTCGGTGAACGTTTTTAAGGCGTTACAAGCCCCACCGGACCCTGAACAATATGAGTCTATATGCATGATTGATTCTCTAGTTGAGAATACCTTTACCACTAATAGTATTAGCGATCCTTTAGAGGCGTGCTTAGCCCACTTTGGAGCCTACTATGATGAGGATAGTTATTTTGAAGAAGTTAATGCGTTATTAGATTCTGCGCCAGTAATGAATTATGGAAAATAGCAGCGTAAACCAGAACCTCTTCCGCCGACCATAGATAAACCCCTCCCATCATCAGTTAAGGAACCCACCCTTGAATTAAAGTCGCTACCACATACACTGAAATATGTATTTCTTGGTAATGAGAATACCCTTCCTGCCATAATTGCCTCTGACTTAGAGCCCGATCAGGAGAGTAGACTAGTTAGTGTTCTCCGAGAGCACAAGACTGCAATAGAGTGGAATATAGCAGATTTGGAAGGAATTAGTCCTGCTGATTCTATGCACCACATATATCTAGAAGATGGTGCCAAAACCTCAATAGAAATGCAGATACGTTTGAATCCTAATATGAAGGAAGTTGTCCGCACTGAGGTGCTCAAATTGTTAGATGCGGGTATCATTTACCCCATCTCTGATAGTTAATGGGTCAGTCATGTCCAGGTTGTCCCAAAGAAGTCTGGGATTACGGTAGTTGTGAATGAGAACAATGAATTGATACGTAACCGTGTTACAACTAGGTGGAGAGTATGTATAGACTACCTTAAGCTGAACTTCCAGGAAAGATCACTTTCCTTTACCATTCATTGACCAGATGTTAGAAAGATTAGCTGGCCACAACCAGTATTGCTTCCTAGATGGTTATTCCGGTTATAAACAAATCCCTATATCCCCGGAAGACCAAGAGAACACAACCTTCACATGTCCATTTGGTATTTTTTCTTACAGGCGTATGCCTTTTGGGTTGTGCAATGCACCCACAACATTCCACCGTTGCATGCTAAGTATCTTCTCGGACATGGTTGAGCGATTTCTCGAGGTCTTTATGGACGATTTTTCGGTTTTTGGATCCTCTTTCGATGAATGCTTGCACCACCTTACACTAGTTCTAGAACCTTGTAAAGAAAAGAACTTAGTCCTTAATTGGGAAAAGTGTCATTTTATGGTTAAATCTGGAATAATGTTAGGGCATGTGGTGTCCTCTAAGGGAATAAAAGTTGATAAAGCCAAGGTTGGCCTAATTTCAAAATTAAGGCCACCTAAGAATGTAGCAGATGTTAGATCTTTCCTTGGCCATGTTGTATTTTATCGTCGTTTCATCAAAGACTCTAGCAAGATTGCCTTACCTTTGTCGAACCTACTTGCTAAAGATACTGCCTTTGTTTTTGATGAAGCCCGTGTTAAAGCTTTTGAGAAACTTAAATTATTGTTGACTTCTTCCCCTATAATCCAACCACCCGATTGGAACCTCCCATTTGAACTCATGTGTGATGCGTCTTATTATGCGGTTGGTGTTGTCCTTGGCCAACGACATGATAAAGCACCTAGCGTGATTTATTATGCTAGTAGGACCCTAAATGATGCCCAGTTAAATTACACAACCACTGAGAAAGAAATGTTAGCCATCATTTTTTCTTTGGAGAAATTTATATCATATCTCCTAGGGTCTAAGGTCATAGTTTATTCTGATCATGCCGCACTCAAGTATCTCCTTTCAAAGAAGGACTCAAAACCTCGGCTGATCAGATGGGTATTGTTATTCCAAGAATTTACTCCAGATATTCGTGATAAAAAGGGGTCTGAAAATGTAGTAGCTAACCATTTATCATGTATCCTTGATGACACTAGAGATGATGAGATAAATCCATGATACGTTCCCTGATAAACAATTATTTTTCGTCTCTGTGTTACCCTGGTTTGCTGACATTGTCAATTATTTGGTAACTGGTCAAATGCCCGACCATTGGTCTAAATAGGATAGAGATAAATTATTGTCTGAGGTTAAATACTTTTTCTGGGATGATCCGTACTTATTCAAATACTGCCCTGATCAGATCATCCGTCGTTGTATTCCTGACAACGAAATCTCCAGTGTCCTGAATTTTTGTCATTCTGGAGCTTATGGGGGTCACTTTAGTTCTAAGAAAACAGTTGCTAAGGTTTTGCAATCCGGTCTTTATTGGCTAACTCTGTTTAAGGACACCCACCTATTTTGTCAAAGTTGTGATAGGTGTCAAAAATTATGAAAGATGACCCGACGTAATATGATGCCACTTAGTCCTATACAAATAATAGAAATATTTGATGTGTGGGGTATAGATTTTATGGGCCCTTTTGTCAATTCCTATGGAAACTTTTACATCTTATTAGCTATTGACTATGTGTCTAAGTGGGTTGAAGCAATAGCTGCCAAGACAAACGATCGCCACGTTGTGATCAAGTTTGAAAAAGCGAGGGTCTAACAACCTCACCCAATATTTCGCTTAGCAATCTGTATGACTAACTCCAATATACTTACAAGAGAATCAACTAGAAAGTTAGACTCAATCTTATAAAAAGTATATCAAAGAGTTATATCTCAATCCCTCAATTCAATCCGCAATCAAACAAATAATAATTTGCGAGCCCTATTGAATATAGAGAGATAACTTGAACGGTACCAAAGACCAATGTTCAAGGATCAATCAATTTCAATCAACAACCAAAGGTTGGATTTACCAATTGATCAATACAACGCACAACCTGTGATATTTAAATTATATAACAAAATATAATGCGAAAAAGAAATAACACAGATACCAGAAGGTTTGTTAATGAGGAAACCGAAAATGCAGAAAAACCCCGGGACCTTGTCCAGATTTGAACACCACACTGTATTAAGCCGCTACAGACACTAGCCTACTATAAAGCTAACTTCGGTCTAGAATGTAGTTGAACCCTAATCAATCTCACACTGATTCAAGGTACAGTCATGCTCCTTGCGTCTCTGATCCCAGCAGGATACTACGCACTTGATTCCCTTAGCTGATCTCACCCACAACCAAGAGTTGCTATGACCCAAAGTCGAAGACTTGATTAATAAATATGTATCACACAGAAAAGTCTATTGAATAGATAAATATGTCTCCCACAGATATACCTACAAGTTTTTTTTGTTCCGTCTTTTGATAAATCAAGGTGAACAGGAACCAATCGATAACTCAGACTTATATTCCCTAAGAACATCCTAGAATTATCAATCACCTCACAATAATCTTAATCGATTAAAGAAAGAAGATATTGTGGAATCACAAACGATGAGACGAAGGTGTTTGTGACTACTTTTCTATCTTGCCTATTGGAGATATAAATCTCAAGCCAATCTTACGATTGTACTCAATCACGATAGAAACAGCAAGATCAGATCACGCAACTACAGAGAAAATAGTTGGGTCTGGCTTCACAATCCAAATGAAGTCTTTAAGTCGTTAACCTACAGGGTTTCTTGAAAAACCTAAGGTTAAAGGAGAATCAACTTTATCTTATACAACTAGTCTCACATAGGAGGTGTGGGGATTAGGTTTCCCAGTTACTAGAGTTCTCCTTTATATAGTATTCAAATCAGGGTTTGCAATCTAAGTTACCTTGGTAACAAAGCATTCAATATTAACCGTTAGATGAAAACCTGATTAGATTCAAGCTAATATCTTTCAACCGTTAGATCGAACTTAGCTTGTTATACACAAATGAGATGTAACTTCATTTAGGTTTGAGTAACCATACATAAACGTGTACACTTAGTTGGTTCAACAATAGTTAACCAATGGTTAGCCATATGAACACTTTCATATCAACCTTATTCATCTTCACCATAACTAGTTCAAATGAACTAGTTAGAGAGTTTTTCAATTTCTTAGATCTTATAGAAGTATACAAGACACAATTGAAGCAAAATCGGTTTTGATTCACTCGAATCGATTCATGAACATTATAGCCACGGTTTGCAAAGATTGCATTCCTTATTATATAAATGTTTTAGTTCATGAACAAACCGATTTTAGAAAGTAACCTACTTAAGTATGCATACGGGTATGCGTACTTAAGTAACCGGATTGAGTTTGTTTTTCACTTTTAAACTCCAGCAGAAATTCACGGACGTGAACTTTCCGCCAATGTACGGGTACGCATACCCACCCGGATTTCCAACAACCGCCAGTACGCGTACGGGTACGCATACTTTGGGTTCCCAGTTTTGGACTTCTACACAAATGTGAGAACACACCATGTTTATATCCAAAGATGGTTACATGTTCTAAACTCTCATTTCAATTATTGAAAATTTCTTAGAGGATGTTATATAGTTGTTATTCACAAACTATTTTTCATCAAAACGATTTTCAAGTTATTGAAATAATCAACATGACTTTCGTCACGAGTAAGGATGAACTTGGCCAAAGCCAAAGCTTACCAACACATATTTCGAGAAATAGATAAGCGAGATAAACTCGGCTCGAAATAGAAAATGTGTATAATCGAAGTCTATATAGCAATACGACTTTTGTCTCAAAATAGGAGATAGAATAGATAGACTTTTGAGTGATAGATAAGTTCAAGTCTCCACATACCTTTTGTTGATGAAGTTCCACAAGTTCCTCGAGTAGTTCTTCGTCTTCATATGATGAGCGCAGTGGAGTCTAGAGCTCAACTACACTTACTATCCTAGTCCGAGACTTAGCTATAAGTAGACTAGAAATCAAGACTTATAGTTTTGGCAACTAAACTTGACAAACAAGCTTGAGATAGCAACGCTTGCGAGTTCGACCGAGCAGTGCTCTAACAATCTCTCCCTTTGTCAATTTTAGTGACAAAACTATCAATACATATGGAATACAAAATAAATAAACTTTGTAGCTTCTCATCCAAATGCTTGATCTCCTTGGTTCTTTAACATTACTTGAAATCTTCATCACTTCCAAGTACTCCAATGATTCTAAAGATGTTCAGTTCAGCATCATCGTTGTTGAAGATCTGTAGCCATAACAATGAGAAAACAATAGCTCTCAATCATTGTTATATAGTGTCATAGTATTATTACACAGCATCAAAGTTCAATTGTATCACAAGTTTGACAATAATACTATGGTGATATGTATCACTCCCCCTTAGTCAATAATTCATCTCACATGAAAACCACTCCTCCTTACATAATTATCCGAAAACCATATGTATTTGTAGTGTGAACTACAAATTAATTCTCCCCCTTTTGTGTCAATAAAATTGGCAAAGGTACGAAAATTAGTGGGATCCTAATGAAATTTCCATAGAGATACTTCATGACCAAAAGAAAAGCACATATCAACTTTTTAGATGCAATCATATAGTCGAAACTAAATGCATTCATCAAGGAGTTTATAAAGGTACAAGATAACCCCTATAATATTCCACAGCCGCACTCCCCACAAAGATTTGGCAATTACGCACAAGTTCAATTAAGAACTCTCCCCCATAAAATGTCATTCCCGAAAGAACAACAAGAGCGACCTTACTTTCACAAGAAAAGAATGATTTCTTTGGACATTAACAAATCATATAGGAATATGAATTTTTATCCAAAAATCTGAACTAAATTAACCACAAGAGATCCCATGATTAATTTAATCGTAAATACTCACATAAGAAAACTTACGGAGCCGCACAGTATTTTACATAATATATGGATCAGGGAAGATCAATACTGCGGAATAAACAAAGATTCATTCTATTCTTTATCACTATTTGCACAATGACGTAATAGACATAATCTTTGTACACAAAAGTTCATCCTATCTTCCATCTATATTTGCATAATGACATAATAGCTTTTGTTTGTCAAAAGTTCATTCAATCTTTTATCAATACTTGCATACCGACATATGAAAGACTTAACTTTTGACCACGTATGGGACAATCAAGGTTCACGGACGCAAACATACATATCCCATAACAAGTTGCAATATATAAAACCATAAAGATTAATACTGCAAAATCATCTTCCAAATAAACTTTAGAATTTAAATAAACAAATCTAAAACCATTGCAAGATAAAAATCGTTGGAAATAGCTATGTGTACTCAAAATAATGGTTATTCCAAACCCTAGTTATCCTTTTTAAAACATAAAAATAAATTCTCAAAAGAAGTTTCCTAGACATAAAGAAATCGAAAAGCTAAAAAACAAAGACAAACTCCTAAATCACCAAAACCGAACACGAACTTAGGTCAAATAGCCGTTTCGGAATCCTCACGAGCCTTGAGGTCTTTGAGCTTGTTATTGACAGCATCCACTGCTTCTTCAGATAAGATATCCTCATTGAGAAGTTCTGTAACATGTGTCTTTATGAGAACAAGGTCAAAATTAACCTTTTTCAACTCAATTCTTAACACATCAAGACTCTTCATAGTATCAACGAGTTGTAATTTAGCTTCCTCAAAGTATTTAAGAAAATCATGAACCGCTTCAGCAGAAATCTCTTCATCGTCCTCAATGTCTGAATAATTATCAGGAGATTGAGAAGAGAAGTCCTCAACTTCTACAAGGGTTATTTTCTTCTTTATATCGAAATCGAAATATATAGCATTATCAACAAAATCTTCTGGAAAATCCCAAGAACAAGGAGGAGAAGACATTCTTGATAAGAGAAAAAAACTAGAGTGAGATAACTCAACTCAATGGGAAGCACATATAAACGATTTCGGGAAGGTTTTAGGGTTTCCAAGGTTGATTCATGACAAGTAACACGTGTATCCGTACGAACACAAATTGACCCACAAGGAACCGCACACAAAGGTCGTACTGGCACGACAGAATTTTTGCTACGTGAATATTTTCACAAATTTTTTGGCTCAATAAATTTTATATCTCCACAGAGAAACAATTTAGAGCACAAGAGTAGCATTTTGACATAATGAAATTTCAAAAAGAAATTGAAAAACAAAATCTTCGTCAAAACAAAATACAGATACTTATGCAAACATGCTTGTAAAGATAATCTGGCTAGGAAAGATAAGAAAATAGCCAGAGAATCAGGAAACACTTTGCCATCAAGTATACCTGACCATGTCTCACCCAACCAGGATTTTTATGAGTGAGATTTCAACCTTGTGATTAATTAGCACAAGTATGAGCCTTGAGCTCATCAAATGAACGTTGTTTTCGGTTAAACCTCTTTCTCCTAGTCTTTGGAGGAAAACCGTTATGATGTGAAAAGTTATCATAAAATTTACTATCATCAAAGTACGACGCATATTATGTATTCTTACCTGAAGAGTTTCGACTAGAGGGAATTGACAACTTGTTAATAATCTCTTTATATCCTTCGATTATCATTTTTAGGTTGTCTTCTATCTCTCCATTTTTGCTTCCTTCTTCTGGCACCTTTTTCACATCATGAACAACATTATCTAACTTTTTGATTGAAGAAGACCCATGAGTTCTTCTTGAACGAATTGGTTTAGGAAGACTGTTTCGTTTTTGAATATTTGAGGAACACATCGAACTGACTTTCCTGGTAGGATACACAGGGTGAGTACTGAAACCAATTAGTCTAGACATACGAATGTCAGTTACACCTTTGAGAATTAAATCTAAGATGTGTTGAAGACGAACAATAGAATTGTCATTCAACCTCGATTTCCTCTTTTGTTCAACATGTCCTTTTGAATAACAAAAGAGACACACTTTCTGATCACCTAAGTTATTTGATAGAACAGTCTTAACACCATCGATGGGAGATTTCTTCCTTCCATGTGATGTGGAACTTCCTTGATTAGAGGAGGCCATAAGCACATCTTTTCCAATAGGAAGGGATTCTGATTTTACTTCTGGAACTAGAATTCTTTCAGTTATGACAGAAGTAGATGGTATAGTAGAATTTTTGGGACATCCTTGAATGGAGAGTTTACTCAAGAGATGTTCAATTTCCAAAGCATCCTTTTTGAGATTCGCCTCGAGTAAGATACGTGATGACCGAACTTCAGCGAATTCCTTGCAATGAGCTTTATCTTTAGAGTCACAAAATCTCACTATACCGAGAAGAACATTGACATTGTTTTTTAACCGATTGATTCTATCATCTTGAATTTTAACAAGATTTAGAATCAGTTTACTCTCTTCAGCTGCTTCACTTTCTTCAACAGAGTTAGACTCGTTCGAAAGGTAATCGGGATAACACTTGTCAATGCAAGTCTGTTTCATTGGAACACTAGGTTCATCTATACTTGAGATTGACAAATCTTTCTCTTTAATAGACATTATAGAAACATAACTTTTGTTTCTGGTGACGCGTTTATCAGAGATAGCACTACCGTCCATAGAGTCAGATCGCTACAAACACTGACTTATGAGGTCTTAAACGTGTTTGCATGTTCTGATACCAATTGAAAAAGCGGGGGTCTAACAACCTCACCCAATATTTTGGTTAGCAATCTGTATGGACTAACTCCAATATACTTGCAAGAGAATCAACTAGACAGTTAGACTCAATCTTATAAAAAGTACATCAAAGAGTTATATCTCAATCCCTCAATTCAATCTGCAATCAAACAAATAATAATTTGCGAGCCCGATTGAATATAAGAGAGATAACTTGAACGGTACCAAAGACCAATGTTCAAGGATCAATCAATTTCAATCAACAACCAAAGGTTGGATTTACTAATTGATCGATTCAACGCATAACCTATGATATTTCAATTATATAACAAAATATAATGCGGAAAAGAAATAACACAAACACCAGAAGTTTTGTTAACGAGGAAACCGCAAATGCAGAAAAACCCCAGGACCTAGTCAAGATTTGAACACCACACTGTATTAAGCCGCTACAGACACTAGCCTTCTACAAAGATAACTTCGGTCTAGAATGTAGTTGAACCCTAATCAATCTCACATTGATTCAAGGTACAGTCGTGCTCCTTACGTCTCTGATCCCAGCAGGATACTATGCACTTGATTCCCTTAGATGATCTCACCAACAACCAAGAGTTGCTATGACCCAAAGTCGAAGACTTGATAGACAAATATGTATCACACAGAAAAGTCTATTGAATAGATAAATCTGTCTCCCACAGATATACCTACGAGTTTTTTTTGTTCCGTCTTTTGATAAATCAAGGTGAACAGGAACCAATTGATAACCCGGACTTATATTCCCTAAGAACATCCTAGAATTATCAATCACCTCACAATAATCTTAATCGATTAACGAAAGAAGATATTATGGAATCACAAACGATGAGACGAAGGTGTTTGTGACTACTTTTCTATCTTTCCTATCGGAGATATAAATCTCAAGCCAATCTTACGATTGTACTCAATCACGATAGAAACAGCAAGATCAGATCACGTAACTACAGAGAAAATAGTTGGGTCTGGCTTCACAATCCCAATGAAGTCTTTAAGTCGTTAACCTACAGGGTTTCGTGAAAAACCTAAGGTTAAAGGAGAATCGACTCTATCTCATACAACTAGTATCACACAGGAGGTGTGGGGATTAGGTTTCCCAGTTGCTAGAGTTCTCCTTTATATAGTCTTCAAATCAGGGTTTGCAATCTAATTACCTTGGTAACAAAGCATTCAATATTCATCGTTAGATGAAAACCTGATTAGATTCAAGCTAATATCTTTCAACCGTTAGATCGAACTTAGCTTTTTATACATAAATGAAATGTAACTTCATTTAGGTTTGAGTAACTGTACCTAAACGTGTACACTTAGTTGGTTCAACAATAGTTAACCAATGGTTAGCCATATGAGCACTTTCATATCAACCTTATTCATCTTTACCATAACTAGTTCAAATGACTCAAATGAACTAGTTAGAGAGTTTTTCAATTGCTTAGATCTTATAGAAGTATACAAGACACAATTGAAGCAAAATCGGTTTTGATTCACCCGAATCGATTCATGAACATTATAGCCACGGTTTGCAAAGATTGCATTCCTTATTATATAAATGTTTTAGTTCATGAACAAACCGATTTTAGAAATTAACCTACTTAAGTAAGCATACGGGTACACGTACTTAAGTAACCGGATTGAGTTTGTTTTTCACTTTCAAACTCCAGCAGAAATTCACGGACGTGAACTTTCCGCCAGTATGCGTACGGGTACGCATACTCACCCGGATTTCCAACAACCGTCAGTACGCGTATGGGTACGCATACTTTGGGTTCTCGGTTTTGGACTTCTACACAAATGTGAGAACACACCATGTTTATATCCAAAGATGGTTACATGTTCTAAACTCTCATTTCAATCATTGAAACTTTCTTACAAGATGTTATATAGTTGTTATTCACAAACTATTTTTCATCAAAACGATTTTCAAGTTATTGAAATAATCTACATGACTTTCGTCACGAGTAAAGATGAACTTTGCCAAAGCGAAAGCTTACCAACACATATTTCGAGAAATAGATAAGCAAGATAAACTTGACTCGAAATAGAAAATATGTATAATCGAAGTCTATATAGCACTACGAATTTTTTCTCAAAATAGGAGATAGAATAGATAGACTTTTGAGTGATAGATAAGTTCAAGTCTCCACATACCTTTTGTTGATGAAGATCCACAAGTTCCTCGAGTAGTTCTTCGTCTTCATATGATGAACATCGTGGAGTCTAGAGCTCAACTATACTTACTATCCTAGTCCGGGACTTAGCTATAAGTAGACTAGAAATCAAGACTTATAGTTTTGGCAACCAAACTTGACAAACAAGCTTAAGATAGCAACGCTTGTGAGTTCGACCGAGCAGTGCTCTAACAAAGTTTGTTTGAGACAATATTTTCTCTCGATTTGGTATGCCTAGAGCAATCATTAGTGATGGAGGTTCTCATTTTTGTAATCGGTCTTTCGAGAAGCTCCTGAAGAAATACTCTATTACCCATAAGGTTTCTACACCTTACCACCCACAAACTTGTGGCCAAGTTGAAGTGCCTAATAGGCAGATTAAACATATTTTAGAAAATACCATCAACCCTACCCGAAAGGATTGGTCTTTGCGCTTAGTAGAAGCTTTGTGGGCTTACCGAACCGCTTTTAATACCCCCCCTAGGGATGTATCCGTATAGACTTGTCTTCGGTAAAGCCTGCCACTTGCCTGTAAAATTAGAACACCAAGCTTATTGGGCCATTAAAAAACTAAACTTTGACCTATATACTGCTGGTGATAACCGTAGACTTCAACTCAATGAGTTAGAAGAAATACGTAATGATTCTTACCATAGTGCAAAAATTTATAAGGAGAAAACAAAAATATTTCATGATAAATCGATTATTCGAAAGACATTTGAACCAGGCCAAAAAGTTCTCCTTTATTATTAGAGCACTGCTCGGTCAATCTCGCAAGTGTTGCTATCTCAAGCTTGTTTGTCAAGTTTAGTTACCAAAACTATAAGTCTTGATTTCTAGTATACTTATAGCTAAGTATCGGATTAGGATAGAAAGTATAGTGGAGCATTAGACTTCACGGCGTTCATCAATTGAAGACGGAGAACTACTAAGGGGGGCTTGTGGAAATTCATCAACAAAAGGTATGTGGAGACTTGAACTCATCTATCACTCAAAAGTCTATCTACTCTATCTCCTATTTGAGATAAAAGTCGTATAGTTATATAGACTTCGATTATACACATTTGATATTTCGAGCTGAGTTTAACTCGCTTACATATATCTCGAAATATGTGTTGGTAACCTTTCGCTTTAACCAAGTTCATCTTATATTCTTGACGAAAGTTAAGAGATGATCATGTGAAAATCGTCTGGTAACATCTTACATGATTTGTGTGAGACATTCATTTGATGTAGACTCGAAATATTTCTTATTGATTATTCGATCACTTGAAAATTGCTTTGAAGCTAATAGTTTGTGTGAGACAGCTATTGTCGTCTTCTAAGAATGTTTCAATGATTGAATTGGGAGTTTAGAACTATTAACCATGATTGGATATAGCACAGTATGCGTACTTGTATACTAACTGTTGCAAGTTATTCCAAGTCCGGGAACCATGGTATGCATACCCGTATGCGTACTGGTTGGTTTAATGAAAGTCCGGGAACTTAGTATGCATACCTGTATGCGTACTGCGTAGAGTTCATGTCCGTAAATTCAACTGAGTTTGGAAGGTATGCGTATCCATTCGCATACTGGCGAACCCAAACTTAGTCCGGCCACTTAGGTATGCGCACCCGTTTGCATACTTGAGTAGGTTATGTTCTAAAATCGGTTTGTTCATGAACTAATACATTTTATTTATATATTAAGGAATGCAATCTTTTGCAAGCCGTGGCTATAATGTTCATGAATTGATTCGAGTGAATCAAAATCGATTTTGCTTCAATTGTGTCTTGTATACTTCTATGAGAATATAAACAATTGAACAACTCTAGAACTAGTTTCATTTGAGTCATTTGAACTAGTTATGGTTAAGATGAATAAGGTTGATATGAAAGTTTTCATGTGGCTAACTTCGGTTAACTATTGTTGAGCCAACAAGGTGTACACGTTTAGGTACGGTTACTCATATCTAAATGAAGTCACTTTTCATTTGTGTGTAACAAGCTAAGTTCGATCTAACGGTTGAAAGATATTAGCTTGAGTCTAATCAGGTTTTCATGTAACGGTGAATATTGAATGCCCTGTTACCAAGGTAATATTGATTGCAAACCCTGATTTGAAGACTATATAAGGGAGAGCTCTAGCAACTGGGAAACCTAATCCCCACACCTCCTATGTGATACTAGTTGCGACTAGAGTCGATTCTTTTTTAACCTTAGGTTTTTTCCAAAACCCTGTAGGTTATTTACTTGAAGACTTCATTGGGATTGTGAAGCCAGACCCAACTATTTCTCTGTAGTTGCGTGTTCAGATCTTGCTGTTTTCTATCGTGATTGAGTACCATCTTCTCTAAGATTTTCTCGAGATTTAATATCCGATAGGTAAGATAAAAAGTAGTCACAAACATCTTCATCTCATCATTTGTGATTCCACAATATCTTGTTTCGCTACCATATGATTAAGATTATTGTAAGGTGATTGATATTACTAGGCTGTTCTTCGGGAATATAAGTTCGGTGTATCAATTGGTTCCTGTTCACCTTGATTTATCAAAAGATGGAACAAAACTTCTAGGTATTTCTGTGGGAGACAGATTTATCTATTCAATAGACTTTTTAGTGTGAGACAGATTGGTTCATCAAGTCTTCGACTTTGGGTCATAGCAACTCTTAGTTGTGGGTGAGTTCATCTAAGGGAATCAAGTGCGTAGAGTCCTGCTGGGATTCAGAGACGTAAGGAAAGCGACTGTACCTTGATTAGTGTGAGATTGGTTAGGGCTCAACTACATTCCAGTCCAAAGTTAACTTGCAGTAGACTAGTGTCTGTAGCGGCTTAATACAGTGTGGTATTAAAATCTGGACTAGGTCCCGGGGGTTTTCTGCATTTACGGTTTCCTCGTTAACAAAATTTTTGGTGTCTGTGTTATTTCTTTTCCGCATTATATTTGTTTATATAATTGAAATATCACAGGTTGTGCGTAGTTCAATCAATTATATAATCCAACCTTTGGTTGTTGATATAAATTGATTGACACTTGAACATTGGTCTTTGGTACCGTTTAAGTTGTTTCACATAATAATCAGGCTCGCGGATTTCTATCTGTTTGATTTGCTGATTACAATGTGAAACAGAGATACAACTCTTTGATATATTTCCATTGATTGAGTCTTACTGTCTAGTTGATTCTCTTGGAATTATATATGAGTTTGTCCATACAGATTGCCTAAACGAAATATTGGGTGAGGTTGTTAGACCCCCTCTTTTTTAATTAGTATCAGAGCAGGCAAACACGTTTAAGACCTTATAAGTCTGTGTTTGTAGCGATTTGACTCTATGGACAGAAGTGTTATCTCAGTAAACGTACCACCAGTCTTCGATGGTTCAAATTACTTATGGTGGAAAATTGCTATGCGTGCCTTTCTTCAAGCACGTGATTTTCAATCATGGGTTTATGTTGTTAATGGCTATGATCCTCCAATGGTTACAGTAGAAAGTGTTTCTATTGCAAAGGATATTGGTGGATATGAACCTAACAAGATTCTCGCTGCAAAGAAAAATTATGACAATTTAAATGCTATCATTCATGCCATTACCCCAGATCTTCAGCACCATGTGACTACGTGCACTTGGTCTAAAGATGCGTGGGATATCTTAGAAACTGTATTCGAAGGGAATACCTCTGAAAAGGAAGCTAGGCTTCAAAACCAAAATTCTAATTCGGAAAACCTTCGTATGGCTGATGAAGATTCATTTGATGAATTTTATTATAAAGTGTCTGAAATTGTTAATGCATCTTTTGCGTCGGGTAAGACTATTCTTGAAAAGTACATTGTGATGAAAATTCTCAGATCGTTGCCAGCCAAATACGATTCTAAGAAACATTCCATCATTGAAGGAAATAACCTTAATAATTTATCCAGAAATACTCTGGTTGGGAAGTTAAAGATCTTTGATCATGAAAGCATACATCCAAATCTGGAAAGGATATTGCTTTCAAAGCACAAAAGAACACAAAATTACTTGACAAAAGTAAATGTGTTGGCAACTCTGTGGATGATCCTAGTGAGACTGATTCATCAGATGAAGATCTTGATAACTCAGTTTCTCTGATCACAAGACAGTTTAGAGATCTTCTTTTGAAGAGAAGTAAACAGTTTTTCAGAGATAAGCCTAGATCATCAGTTAAACCTCATGACCGTATTCTTCCTAAAAACAGGGATACAGTCGATACTGATGATGAGGATATGCCTCAGTGCTTCAAGTGTAAAGGTTTTGGTCATTTTTCCAATGAGTGTCCAAATCGTAGAAAATACACTGGGAACAAAGGTCTTGCTGCAACTCTTGATGAACTGTCTGATCATTATGATTCAAATGAAGATGAAAAATCAAGTGTTGCGCTCATTGCTGAAAATATTGATTTTGATAATTGTAGCAATACTCACATCAATCTTGATATTTTTCTTGGAGAAACTTCTTCAACTATTTTGGAGGATAAAATGGATTTTTCTCTGTCAACTGGAAATTCTGTTTCTAATATTTTAGGTACCACATTTTGTCTAGCAGCTTGCTCCGCTATGGTGTCTGAACCGTCCTCCACATTGACATGTTCTTATTGTACTTTTACGGGTCATGAACTCTCTAAGTGTTACAAGTACAAACATAAAATAAGATATGTCAATAAACTTCAACGGAGTTCAAATCGATTAGCAAACAAGCTTAAACTTGTTCAGAAGTCGTCTGAGGTATGTAAACTCAACTCTTCTCCGAAGAAGTTAATTTCTAAAGAAAAAGTCAGACCACTTCATAAAAGAACACGGTCTATACATTCCGTGAAAGAGGATTTTAGGAACTCTTTTCAAAAAGTTCATGGTGGACAGATTATTGTTCACCCCAACACAGTTTAATTGTGTTGAAGTGCATCTTGTCTTAAGTGCATGTTCTCAAAGAGACAAGAGTTAAGCACTTACAGGTCTTTAAAAAAAAAAAAAAAAATTGTTTATTTTTGTTTTGGTTTCGGTTCATCTCTTTTCATATCCTATATTGGTATTGAAAAGAGGTTTCCATGTTTGTTCATTAAAAGAGGGGTAAAGTCGACAATTCTGCCTTCTTTAGGGTTGTGAGTTGTGCGTACGCGAATCTACTTACTTTGTATAAAGGTTCCGTAACCCTACATTCCTTTTTCCTTCGTTGAAAAACTTTTTTTATCACAAGTTTGCTTGTAGAGCTTGCTTTGTCAATTTCTCTCACAAACCCATATTTGTATGGAGACTCTAAGCATTATGACTTATGGTGGAAAAGAGGTTAATATGATTGTTAAGCCATCAATCATGAAGCAAAAAAATAAATATCCGGTACCCTCTTCCTTGAAAACAAAAATGAGGAACATGAGGAAACCAAGGGCTGTACCTTCAAAACTTTAGAAGTTTTCTGGTGTTCTTGAAGAGTTGAAGGAAACAAGAAAGGAGATACAACAAATAAAGGCTATTGTTTTAAAGACTCTTGAAATTCAGAAGGCCCTAGTTCGGCATCAGTCAAGAAGGTTTGTTGGAATTGACTCCTATCTTCATGAACGTTATGTTCCAATGGCTGTTAACGACAAGGAGTTCGGGGACGATAAAGAATTCTTCAAAGGTCTTAATGTCTGGGTAACTTCTTATGAGAATTTATTCTTGTGTTTTAAGAAGGATAACTAGGGTTTCGAATAACAATTATTGTGAGTACACATAGCTATTGCCAACGATTTTCATCTTGCAATGTTTTTAGATTTATTTATTTAAATTCTAAAGTTTATTTGGAAGATGATTTTACAGTATTAATCTTTATTGGTTTTATATATTGCAAAAATTGTTATGGGATATGGATGTTTGCGTCCGTGAACTATGATTGTCCCATATATGTCAAAAGTTAAGCCTATTATGTCATTATGTAAATATTGATGGAAGCTAAGATGAACTTTTGATTGCAAAGATTAAGTCTATTATATGTCTTTATGCAAATATTGATGAAAAATAGAATGAATCTTTGAATATTCCGCAGTATTGATCTTTCCATGATCTACTTTTATGTGAAAGTATTGTGTGGCTCCGTAAGTTCTCTTATATTAAGCATTTCAGATTAAATTAATCATGGGTTCTCTTGTGATTAATTTAATTGAGTTTTCTGGATACAAATTTATGTTTCATGTAATTTGTTAATGTCCAAAGAAATCCTTCTTTTCTTGTAAAAGTAAGGTCGCTCTTGTTGTTCTCTCGGGAATGACATTATATGGGGGAGAGTTCTTAATTGAACTTGTGCTTAATTGCCAAATCTTTATGGGGAGTGCGGCTGTGGAATATTGTAGGAGTTTTCTTGTATCTTTATAAACTCCTTGATGAATACACTAAGTTTCGACTATGTGAAATCATCGAAACAAAGTTGATATGTTCTCTTTTAGTCATGAAGTATCTCTATGAGAATTTCATTATGATCCCACTAGTTTTCGTTCACACCAACCGCTACAGCACCACATCACTTTCGCAGTCCATACCATCTTCACAACACCAGTCGCAAGGCTCACCATTCCATACACAATTCGCCTCACCTGCAATTGTTGGGTTTTCATAGTTGGTTTTGTTTACACTTTTTCCATTACCTCCATTCTATTGATATGAACTCCAGCAACTAATTTCTTGTTTGGTTAGGGATAATTCGAAGCTATGTGACTTGAGTTTTGATAATTTATCCAAGTTAATCTTTCTTCTTATATTGTTTTATTGTTTGTCTTATGACGTTCTTATGACCATGGATTGTTTGCATGGTATTTAAAAGGCCAATTAGATATTTTTTTGCAATACTAAAGCTAGATTTTAGAACCGTAATCCGTAATTGTTATGGTAATATAATCACAAGTAGCGAAGCATCAACGTTGCAATGGGATGTTGTGGATTTTGATGAGTATTTGACAACCCAAAGTTAACATGTCGAACTTACGAGCATGTGGTTAGGATCAATTCGACTCATAGAACATACCGGTTAGTTGAGTTACACTAGAGAGTGTATTCAAAGTGTCTTGATTGACTAGACACGAGTAGAGAACTTATTCTACGAAGTGACTTTGGAGTTTAATGGACTTGTTGAACTTATAACTTGTCTAGGATTGTTAATAAACGTATTTTGAAAAAGATTCATGTTCACTAGTGGAGAAAACCCCTCTAATCATTCTCATCATTGTTCACATTCATTTTTTTTTTTGTAGTTTTTGCATTATTCATATTTTCAGAAATTAAATCGACAACTTTAGCTCAACTCTCCCTTAGGAACGAACCTGCTTATCATTGTGCTATTTATTAGTGTAGGAAAAGTAAGGAATATATCTTTTATGAGTTTGACACCTCATCAACGAGGTCACCCTCCAACATCTTAACCTTTTTATGCAGAAGGTCCCTCCCAATGACGAGCTGAGAAACTTGACTTTGAAGGGAGATGGAACCAGATAAATTGGCCAAAGCCAAAGACTTCAATCTTTTTACCTCAGCCTATTCGTGCTCCAAGCTCAGCGCAAGCTTCTTAGCCTTTTCAACAAGATTGTTACGTTCAGCCTCCAGAGAGTTGAACTCAGAGTTGCCCGACTCAAACTGACTCTTCCAATACCTCACTTGATGGAAGTAGGTGGTCATCTTTATTCCCACCTAACAAGAAATGGGGATCACATACCTCGAAGGAGTAGCTCAAAACGAGCATATACAAAAAAAAAAATGATGAAAAAATGGGAAATTACCTGACGAAGCTCAAGGGAGGACTTCTCCTCTATGGCCTGAGTATTCATAGACTCAAAAGCGCTGACCTCAGCAACACAAGGAAAACTCAGCACGAATTTTGCAGCCTCAGCGCCATCGGTGATAGGATCAACACGGCTACCATACTCTGCCGAGTAATTAGGGTCTTTGGTAGATGGTTGAATATATTTATCCCTATTGGACTGAGACTCCTTGCTAGAAGTCCTCTTCCTCTCTGAAAAATAACAAGATAGGAAGAAAAGAACAAAGGGCTTCAGCACAAAAAAAAGAAGAAAAAAAACTCATTTGTCCTAATACGAGTTCTCAGGCGAGGCTCACCGACTGAAGGAGGACGACCATACTCCTAGAGCACAGAAAACATATGTGGATTCTTATCGTTATCGGTAACATCGTTTCTTCAAAAAAGACTTTGGTGTTATGAGAAAACTCGGGAATAATCCTAGGGCGAATATGGGAAATATTCTTGAGACCAGTATTCTTGTTCACAATATAAGAAAATTGGGTTTTAACTTGAGAAGAAGTAATCTTCTCGCCATCAACCAAACCCTTATTGGCCTCAGTGATCTTATTCATGAAAGAACAAAACTCTGATTCCATTTCCAAAGGAGCTATGTCCATCAGAGAAAGATACTCATGAGAAAGACGAGGAATCGGAATCTTGAAACCACATATCAGATGAGATTCTGGTATAAGCATGTTAATCCTCTCCATACTCTGTAACTTCCCGAACTAGAGATGGAGAATATGAACGGACTTGTATATTAGATGAAAGACAATAAGAATCAATTATATCATTAATAGGAGTAGGCTCGGAACTGGAAACAGTAGAAGCCATGATTGCAGAAACCAAAAGAATATAGAAGAATGAAGATTTTTAAAGATCTAAAGAAATTCACTAAAGGAAGGAAAAAGGGGCAAAAAGGAGTAAAGAGAAAACTTTAATGAACCTTTTACCTATATAAGTAAAGAGCAAGGCGAAAGGGTTGTAACCCATAAGACGGTAAATTACTCTCACGTCTCTACACGCATTAAAGACACATATAGTGGTAACCCACCACTACAAGTCAAAAGGTGCAAAACTGACAGTGGGTAAAAAATACCACTAAAAATAACAAACTTTTAGTATTCCAAGAAGGTGAACAACACATCAATATTCAAAACTGCGCTAATAATTAGCAGTGGAATAGAACAATGTTTTGGAAGAATAATCGAGCACCACGAGATTGATTAGCTCGATTACTGAGCAAAATACAGCTCAAAGACAAAGTATGGTGCAAAAAGCAATAAAGCCTTTATGGCGGTACAAGATACCTAGTGTGACATGAAAAAATAAAATATCAATGAGAAGATTATCAGATCTAGAATATTTTTGAAAAGATACTTACCTTTTTAAGGGAAAATTGACATGTGTATCACATAGAAAAGCCCAAAGTTCCCAGAAGTACCTCGGGAAAGGGGCATACCTGAAGAGGCGCTCAAATATGCCACCTCATCTGAGGCAATTTTGAGCAATATCTAAAAAGACGCCAAGACAACCCCATCTAAAACAAACTTGGGAAAGAATGCGCACGTGAAGAGGCACTCGAGTACGCCACCCCACCTGAGGAAAGATATATCACTTCCAGCTAAAAATCTAAACCGCACGAGTCGGCACATGTGAAAGCTACAAGCCACCAAAAAGGGTAGGCAGCAGCTAAGACATCGAACCCGCTGAGCTATAAAAGAAAAAAAGTGAACTAGAGTTTAATAAAAGAAATCTACAGACTTACTTTAATTAAACTAGGGGCAAATATGTAGATGACAAAGTATAACATATACACAAGAACTGGCAGTTGGAGGGTAATACAGCTGAGATATGAAATAAGACTCAAGGTCAGACGTAGAATACCTGAACCAGATGTCCATTGACCAAGCCATATGCGATCAAACAAGGCAGGGACACGAAGTTTGGCGCGGAAGACCTGAGTCCAGATGCGAAGCTAAAGAAGATTCTCGATGTTGTCAGTTAAGGGAGGACCTGGAAACCAACCCTAGGTCGGTACAAGCACAAGGAGGGAAACTCTCGAAGTCCAGGCTGTCACGTGCTTAGTCATCTACATGTAATTTTCGTGTTCATGTAATCTATAAATAGCCGGAAAGGATGATGATGTGAACGAGTTGATTCTAATAATAAAAAATTGGCTTTAGACAATTTTTTCCTCTCTCTCTGATTCTCTTCTAACCTCCATTAACCCTAACTGACTTAGAAATAATCAGGAAATCCATATATGACACGACGGAATCCTGATTGGAGATTAGAGAACAGAGCATCTACCGTGATCATATCCCGAACAGAGGACAATTGTAAAGGAATTTATGAAGGCACGAACTTTGACATATCTTCATAAAGATTTTAACATCTCTTTTGATGTTATTATAAATTATCAATTCACTTTTGAATGATGCTTCGTTGTCAAGTGACTGATGCTGAGCTAAGGAGGCTGCACGATGAAATTGCTAGACTTTCAGGTCACCGATCTGAGACTTTCGAGGCAACCAAACTGACTGATCCCAAGGCTATGCTTTCTAATACTAGATTTAGTGCCAGTCTCTTGACAAAGAACTATGATACAACGATTGCTGAGAATGATTTATCGATCCTTGCCTTGGACACCGAAAGAAAATAGTTGACCAATATTTTATCGGACCTCCAAAACGCTGAATCATGTATTCCCGGTCATGTTCCTTCGAGCTCGGTTGATGCAGAAGCAATGGAGAATGAATTGGAGACTTCTATACTGACTAAGATCAATTCATAGAACGAGGCTCTGGAAGAGATTGAAAAGACGAGGGTACCCAAATACACCACAATCTTTAATTTATCCACCTATAAGTCCTCTACCGAAAGTGATTGTCTATAGACTGAGTCGAGACAATACAACAAATCGGTTCACACTTCATGTGATCGTCTATGGATACGAGATTGAGAAAATACGACAATAAGATAACTTGTGTGATTGACTATGGATACAAGATCGAGACAATAGAACAACGAAGTATGATACTTGATAATAGGTTCAGACTTAACCAAACACTATATGATCACTATCAAGTATATGCGGAGTTAACGTTTGTGTAATTTACTTTAAATTATATAAACAAATATAATTGCGGAAAACAAAAATAAATCACACAACAAGATTTTGTTAACGAGGAAAACTGCAAATGCAGAAAAACCTCGGGACCTAGTCCAGAATTGAATACTCTCAGAATTAAGCTGCTATACAAAATCTACACCAACTTCGTATAGTTGACCAAGCAACTACCCCTAGTTCACTTAGTTTTCTCAGTATCCCTGTGCTTCCGAATTCAATGAGTGCACGCACTGGAACAATTCCTTTGGATCGTACTCCAAACAGTAAAGGAACAACAAATCTTTTTGATAACAACTCTTTCGATTCTTTCAAGATAAAGATATCTCAAGTCATACACAAAGGTTCTTCTGTTTAATCTAATGAACTCCTTTTCCTGGTTAGATCAAGTCTAGGACCTCTTGATATCCGTTCCTGAGGATAATAATTATGAGAATCCCATCTCCTAGACTTAGATCTTCCAGACTTATTCTCATAAACACTGGGAACGTGTACATTTGTGGCGTATGTATTTATACCATGAAGAGGGACACGATTCCTGGATGAGTGACCTTGGAAACCTCTTTTATAAGAGTTCTGTTTTTCTACAGGAATGAAATCCATAGTAGATGTCGTCAGACAATTTACTCTGTCGACTATAAAAAGAAGTAGATTTTGAAGATCAGAAAAAAAATTATTTCTAGCAAAACAATGTAGAACATAATGATTTCTTTTCCCACAGAATGAACAGGTTCGTGGACAAGAAACATTGGATGAATCCTGTTTTAGACTCATAGCCTTTTCGGAAATCCGCAAGTCACGCAAACGTTTCTTAGCATACAATTCCTTAAGAGTAATTTTCTCCATGCTAGGTAATACCAAATGAGTATTAGAGATAGGCACTGAAGAAGACTTGCTCACTAAAACAGAGTTTTCCCTTTTCAAAGACTTGCACTGTTCCTGGGCTAGTAAAAGAGATGCAACAAGTTTCTCTTTTTCAACACGAAGGATGTTCAATTCTGATGAATGAGTCTTGATTAAACGTTCTTCTCTAATTGAGTCTTCTTTAACAGCTGCTTCAAGCATACTAATCTTTTCGCGTTGTAGAGTAGTTTCTTGAACAAGGTTTTCGATATTGTTAGAAAGAGACTCAACGATACTATAGAGTTCCCGTTCTCTATCAAGAGACTTCTCAAGTTCATCAGTGAGCTGAGCATACTTTTCTTCAAGAGATCTAATTTATGAGACTTGAACATTAATAATCTCAGCAGATTTTTTTATAGTTCTGGTGAGCTCCATCTTAGATTCTGACATAGTTTCTGATCAAATTTTAGATAGTGGTAAGAAAGGTTGTCGTTCACTCGGACTTTGTTGAGATTGATTTTAAGAATTAAAAATAGAAAACACTAAAAATAACAAAATATATACAAATAATGGTAACAAGATGAAGAGAGTTACTGGGACTAGGATTCCACCGAATTCATAACATAAGGTTCAATTATTTATTCTCAACAATTATCGCTCAATAGAATAACATTGACTCTGATTTTGCCAAGGTAAATTCTAAAAATATTAGTTATAAATCGTAAGCATGGGACATCAAACATTTAAGCAAGCATGACTCATCAAATAAATTAATAACTAATTAATCAAAATCATAATTTTATTTAAAATAAGTGCAAAAGTCATAAAAAGAATAAAATATATTTACCCATATATGAAATTCGGATTCCTCCGTCGACCCAGTATTGGGTTAAGTTCATCATATTGGAAACACGCTCAAAATTCATCTTTATTGCTCAAAGGGTGTTCACAATAATGAAATAGGAGAAAAATAATAAAAGATGGGTTTTGCAACACTTATAATTGTTACAAATAACTGTTACAATGAACGATAGAAAGAAACTGTAACAGTCACTGTAGGACAACGACTGTGTTTAAGGGTCTTATGTGTTTCGTTCTCTCCTTCAATGGCAGCAGCAGAGACAAGCTCCGCAACTCTGATTTCTCACCCTATTTCGTCCCCTCACTCTCCATCATTCTTCCTGGAATATCCCTCCACTATTTATACCTCCCTACAGTAAGAAAATCACCGCAATAACTCCATTCTAATCCCCATTAACGCTGCCAACCACGGGAATATTTTCTTTCCTTTTTCTTCTCCTGCACGCATCTGTTGTAGTCATCCTCTGTCCAAACACTCTTCCACACATCCCAGCATGTGTCAAAAACACTCAGGTCACATGAAATCTTCAAGAAAATAATATCTTCCCTGTTTTACTTCAAACCACGTGAACAACCCAATCTTCTCAATTCTAACACCATTACCACTCCTGTTTAGTCAAAACAGGATATTCCAAGTCAATCCCAGCGATTTAATCTCGCCAAAACTCCCTGAAATCCTTCACAGAAACTTTCGGATTTTCTCGAGAAAAAACCCGTAACTCCCTGTTCAATCCAATCTCGATGATTCAGCCAATTCCAACCAAAATAAACAACCATACCACGCCTGTTAAGCTCAAACAAGGCTTCCCAATCAATTATAGCCACTGAGTCTCACTGAATCGCCTCCAAAATACGACCCTAAAATTCTGTTTTCTGATGAACCCTTTTCCCGCCAATTTTGAAATTTGAAATGTAGAGGATGACCTCCCCCTAACAAAAATGGGGTGCAAATAGCCGTTGGCCTCCTGGGGTGCAAATAGTAATTGAGGGTCCAAAGTGGGGGTCCGTTTAGCAAATGTCCTCCGGGGCGCCTTTAGCATTTTTTCGAGCCAATTCTTCCAAAAATGTCTATTTCCCAAAAATACCTACAACCAAGATTATTAGTGATAAAATGAGTCCCAGCTAATGTAGTTATGGGTGAAAATGTGTCGCACTTACGTGCTTATCAAATTCCCCCACACTTACATTTTGCTAGTACTCGAGCAAAACAGAAAAAGACCCGCTACACAGCTGGTCATATCAACGGCACCATTTTTTTTAGACCCGCTACACAGCTGGTCATAATATGCAAGAAAATTCCTGAAAATGAAAAATAAAAAGTTAATAACCACTCCCCCACACTTAAATCTAACATTGTCCTCAATGTTTAAAAGATGAAATTAAAAACATGAACAAGGAGAAATTGTTACTATCTAAAGGAAGTGAGGAATGATATTACCAGAGTACCGAAAACATGGATTACCTCCCGCCAAGTGCTAAGTTTAAAGTCTTCAGCCAGACTAGGAAAAGATTAGTCACCTCGCATAATCATATAACAGTAACTTGAATAACTGTGGGTCATCTGAATCAAAAAGTGTTACCCAAAAGAAGAGAAAAGCGCAACAGACAATGAAGATACCAACATACCCTTATTTAACTTTTTGTTTAAGACAACAATATCTAGTTGTGGTTCATGTTCAGGCTCTATAAAAGGGTCTTGATAAAAAGTTTTCCTGGACTGGATTTCCTCAAAGGTAAGATCCCGAAGATCAAGTTGTAGAGTTTGAAAATACTCAACTAAGAACCTATAGGCACATAACAATAACCTGAATAATTGGGGATCATGTAAGTCAATCAGATTTGACTCACACAGCTGACCACAATGAAAGTGGTGGTCTTCCTTAAACAAATGTGTCGACCCTAATCTGCTAAAGTAATTAGGTTTAGTCTCAAAACTTAATAACTGACACATTTAACTCAAATGTTCCCACAATTGGAAGAAAAGTTTTTGGTGGGAAAACAAAGTCAATCGAGGTATCGTAGCCTGGGTTAACCATATCAACCAGAGGATGGGTTTCTAACAACTGAGATTCTTTCTGGACATCACTAGGTACCGGGAAAACGTGTATGAAGATAATCTTGTAAAATGGTTGAGGCGCATATGTCAAGTCCCAAGTGAGGGACTTTTCTAAGAGTTAAAGCACATGGAGAATGATAATAGCCCCCAAACTTAGAGTTTTCAGCATCTCTAGAAAGACTAGTCACAACTTCCCTAATTTATAGGTCCTGAAAGGGGTCAATTGATTATTCTAAGTCTGGTTCATCCTCACTCATCTCTACGATTTCATTTTCTTTGCCTAAGACTATTGTTTCTAAATCGCTAGACTCAAAATAAACTCGTTCCTCTAAACCATCATTGGCTTCGTGAAAAGGAAATACTACATCGTCTAAAACGGGGGTATTTCTAGTCAAATCCTCGTCCTTTTGAATAAGTAAATAATTATTAAAATTATTTGGATTTGTACTAGAAATAACATTATCATTATAAAGCTCAATCGGAGTAACAAATTCCTGATCACTATGCCTACATATTTCAGATTCTTCATAAACACTATCCTCATCACAATCATCATTATAATAACATGAAAATGATCGAACCTCATCTAAACAAGTGGTGTTACCAATTCTAACCTCGTTATCTGAATAACTATCCTCATTTTCAAGGGTACTATTGTAAACACTATATTGAAAATTAAGTTTATTTTGAGCATTTTGCGCCTCTAACAAACTCTTTTGAATCGACTCACATGACTTCCTGATGGTATCATGTATAGAAGGTTCACTCTTGGTTGTGGTTCTTTCGTCCATAACTAAGTCATTTGTCTCAGTTGACTTATATGTCGACTCAAGTAACTTACGTGTTGACTTAAGTATCTTACGTGCCGACTCTAGTTGAGGAGAAGTATAAGAATCTTGCTCGTATGACCGGTATGCATGTGGATAGTAATTTGGCTCACCATGGTATGACCCATATCCTTCAAAAGGATGGCGTTCCCAACCACTATTCACACTATGATCATAATAGGAATAATGTCCATGTTGCTCAGTCGGATATTCGTTGTATTGGCTATTATAATACCAGTTCGACATTCTCAACAAAAAATAAAACCCATTGACAGGGGATTCATGGGTGGATAGAGTCTTACCTCCCGTACTGGACGGGCGATGAACCGTTGAAGTCGACTCAGGCCACCGACTCCTATGTCAGTGTACGAACCTGAGGGGCCGAGACAGTATCGTAACTGTTGTCCTTCCCTCAGTTTTATTTAAATTAACCCTTCCTTAGGGTTTTAAAAATAATAATGTCCAATATCCCAAAAAATAGTCCAAAAAGTGTCCTAAAAAAAATAAAAGATTACAAAAATGTAACCCTAATTACAGTTTCTAAAAAAAAAAATCTAATAAAAATAAATTAACTATATACAAAAATCTTCTTCTTTACACCTTTGGATTTCTATTTTCTTTCCTTTTTTGGCTTCGCTTTACTTTTCAACACTTTCTCTTTTTCATAAGCTCCGCACCAAATCTGAAAGCAAACAGAAAATACCAAAACGCGTAAAAAGGAACAAAAATAATAAAAATTAAAATTAAAACCTAAAAACAAGTCCGCGTCGGCGCCGCCAAAAATTGATGGTATTTTTACAGTGTTGTAGTAAGATGATTCGTTCAAGACTTGTGAAAGCAGATTTTTAGACTTAATTATAAAACTAAAGTTTGGCAAACTCAAAATAAAAGGTGATGTGAATATTGTGGAGAATCTGGGGATAGGATTCCACCATTGGACGATATTAGTGATTTAATAAAACAATAATTATGCAACTCAACATTCAATTTGATTCTTATAGTGTTGCCTAGACATGTAGATTTCCAAAAGAATAAATGTTAATCGCAAGCATTGAACATCAAAACACTAAAGCAAGCATGCTCTATCAAGAGAAAATACAGCTAACTAGTCAAAATCATAAAACCAATTTTATAGTTCAATGCAAAAATCATAATAAAATTGCTGTAATTAATTTAAAATAAAGATACATCACTTTTACTGAAGCAACAACTTCCTCCATCGCCCCAAGGATTGGGTCTAGCTCATCATATTGGAAACACGCTCAAAATTCATCTTTATTGCTCAAAGGGTGTTCACAATAATGAAATAGGAGAAAAATAATAAAAGATGGGTTTTGTAACACTTATAATTGTTACAAATAACTGTTACAATGAACGATAGAAAGAAACTGTAACAGTCACTGTAGAACAATGACTGTCTTTAAGGGTCTTATGTGGTTCGTTCTCTCCTTCAATGGCAGCAGCATAGACTAGCTCTGCAACTCTGATTTCTCACTCTATTTCGTCCCCTCACTCTCCATCCTTCTTCCTAGAATATCCCTCCACTATTTATACCTCTCTGTAGCAAGAAAATCACCGCAATAACTCCATTCTAATCCCCATTAACGCTGCCAACCACGGGAATATTTTCTTTACTTTTTCTTCTCCTGCACGCATCTGTTGTAGTCATCCTCTGTCTAAACACTCTTCCACACATCCCAGCATGTGTCAAACACGCTCAGGTCACATGAAATCTTCCCAAACTTAACCCGAAATCCCGTAATATCTTCAAGAAAACAATATCTTCCCTGTTTTACTTCAAACCGTGTGAACAACCCAATATTCTCAATATTCCAAGTCAATCCCAGCGATTTAATCTCGCAAAAACTCCCTGAAATCCTTCACATAAACTTTCGGATTTTCTCGAGAAAAAACTCGTAACTCCCCGTTCAATCCAATCTCGATGATTCAGCGAATTCCAACCAAAATAAACAACCATACCACGCCTGTTAAGCTCAAACAAGGCTTCCCAATCAATTACAGCCACTGATTATCACTGAATCGCCTCCAAAATACGAACCTTAAAATTCTGTTTTCTGATGAACCCTTTTCCCGCCAATTTTGAAATTTGAAATGTAGAGGATGACCTCCCCCTAACAAAAATGAGGTGTGAATAGCCGTTGGCCTCCTGGGGTGCAAATAGTAATTGAGGTGCCCCTTATCCAAAGTGGGGGTCCGTTTAGCAAATGTCCTCCGGGGCACCTTTAACATTTTTTCGAGCCAATTCTTCAAAAAATGTTTATTTCCCAAAAATACCTACAAACAAGATTATTAGTGATTAAATGAGTCCCAACTAATGTAGTTATGGGTGAAAATGTGTCGCACTTACGTGCTTATCAGTGTCAAATGTCATATTAGAGGGAATGCTATCAGAATCTAATAGCAAAAGTTTTCTACCTCGGGATTCATAAAAATCTGTAAGGAATAATCCTTTGAGGTAAGCCCAAGACATTTAGCATAGTCAAAAACTTTGGAAGACATTTCTAAGTGCGTAAAAGCAAGATGAACCTTTATCCACAGAAATCAAATTGCTGCAAACATAGACTTATGAGGTCTTAGTATGTTTGCCTGCTCTGATACTAATTGAAAAAGTGGGCGTATAACAACCACACCCAATAATTCGTTCAGCAATCTGTATGAACTAAAATCCAATATAATTTCGAGAGCACCAACTTAAAAGCGAGCTCAATCAAGAGATATATCAAAGTGCTTTATCTCGATTTCTCAATGCAATCAGCAAATCGAACAGATAGAAATCTGTGAGCCTGATTGATATAAGAAATAAATTGGACGGTACCAAAAACCAATGCCCAAGTGTCAATCAAGTTATATCCAACAAAAAAGGTTGGATTTATCAACTGATTGAACTACGCACAACCTGTGATATTTCAATTATATAAACAAGTATAATGCGAAAAAGAAATAACACAGACACCAGAAATTTTGTTAACGAGGAAACCACAAATGCAGAAAAACCCCGGGACCTAGTCCATATTTGAACACCACACTGTATTAAGCAGCTACAGACACTAGCCTACTACAAGTGAACTTCGGACTGGAATGTAGTTGAGCCCTAACCAAGTCTCAACCCGATTAAGGTACAGTCGCGTTCCTTACGCCTCTAGAACCACGCCGAATTATGCGCACTTGATTCCCTTAGCTGATCTCACCCACAACTAAGAGTTGCTACGATCCAAAGTCGAAGACTTATAAACAAATCTGTCTCACACAGATAAGTCTATTCTGATAGATAAATATGTCTCCCACAGAAGTACCTATAAAGTTTTGTTCCGTCTTATGATAAATTAAGGTGAACATGAACCAATTGATAATCCGGTCTTATACTCCCAAAGAGAAACAATCACCTCACAATAACTTAACTATATGGTGTGAAAAGACGAGGGTACCCAAATACACCACAATATTTCATTTATCCACCTATAAGTCCTCTACCGAAAATGATTGTCTATAGACTGAGTCGAGACAATACAACAAATCGGTTCACACTTCGTGTAATCGTCTATGGATACGAGATCGAGACAATATGACAATAATATAACTTGTGTGATTGACTATGGATACAAGATCGAGACAATACAACAACAAAGTATGATACTTGATAATAGGTTTGGACTTAACCAAACTCTATAGGATCACTATCAAGTATGTACGGAGTCAACGTTTGTGTAATTTACTTTTGATTATAATAAATAATTATAATTGCGGAAATAGAAAAGTAAAAGACACGGCAAGATTTTGTTAACGAGGAAACCGCAAATGCATAAAAACCCCGGGACCTAGTCTAGAATTGAATACTCTCAGAATTAAGCCGCTACACAAAATCTAAACCAACTTCGTATAGTTGAGACCAAGCAACTACCCCTAGTTCACTTAGTTTCCTAAGTATCCTTGCGCTTCCGACTTCAATGAGTGCACGCACTGGAACAATTCCTTTGGATCGTATTCCAAACAGTAAAGGAACAACAAATCTGTTTGGTAACAACTCTATTGATTCTTTAAGATAAAGATATCTCAAGTCATATGATAAGGCTCTTCCGTTTAAGCTAATAAACTCTTTTTCCTGGTTAGATCAATCTATCTAATAACTACAAAAGTATTTAGATTCGCAACAAATCGATATAGATTCCAACAAGAAACTATAAAGTGATGCCGATCTCACGCAACTAATTAATCAAATAAATTAGATTCTAGGTGGATCACAGCCGATCAAGGTTTGTGCAACACAAATATATGAGAAACCAATAAGAAATCTTTTTCATCTTCAAATCTTCTTTAATCTTCAATTAAAACCTGCATAACACAACTTGAATATCTTGTGATCAATCACGCACAGAATGGAGTCTGTTACAAATGGATTATCACAAGATGTCTTTAGATCTACAAACAGTTCTAAAGATCCCGTCGATGCTTCGATCTAGTTTGAGTGAATCTTATATCAGAAGAGGAGATTCTCAAGAATAAACAAACTAGGTGCAATCAAAGTTTCAACAACCGTTAGTCAATCAAATCAATCGAAAATTAATAACACTGCAATTATCTAGTTTCCCACCAGCGGTACTCGAAGAGCTTCTTGATCCCACAGAAGTCTTTAAATGAGCGGTCGTAAGAGATTTCGCCTAATTAAGGTACTTTCCTCTCCAGATAGACGGCTCCACCAGAAACAACAAAAAGATGAAGTTTGCCTGGCTCTTAGGATAGTTTGCTAGAAATGCAAACTTAGGTATTTATAGACCAAGGATGTTTGGACTCCAAGGAATTTCAAAAACCAAAAGTGTTCTCAAGATATGCAATAAATGCCCATTAGGTTTTCATAATTCCAGTAAATGCTTTGTCCAATATTTCTCGAAATCTCTCAATAGAAAATCTCCAATTAGTAAATGCACATTACTAATTTTTATTCTCTAGAGATATGCATTTAATTGCTGGTAATTAAAGCATATAAAACGAACAACCTTAATTAAAAGATTTTTAATTTATTACGGAACAAGATCTCCTTGAGTACTTAGGAATATCTTTGAACAATAAAATATAAGAGTTACTATACGTGTTCAAAGAATGTTGACATCTCTTCTTTGTAAATCCTCTTTCATATATCGATTTTACCACACTTCCAAACAAGTTTAGAATTGGTTCATCTGTATTCCAAGACAACTATGTGATTGATCAAATATCAAATCACATCCATGGGTTCAATCGGTTCTACCAATCACTAGGATCGGTTATACCCTCATATGGAAGCAATTCCCTAAGGAATCGAATATAGGTTGCCCATGTCAGTCTTAAAACAATCACGGCCATACATCTTGGCCGACTCATTTGTCAAGCTTGACCACCTCCTGACGCGACCGGACAAGCACCATCATATACGCTGGTGGGCCCACTAATACTTCGGCCAATCGGAGCCTTCCCAACCTGCAAGCAGAGCCTCAAACCGTTTGCTCAAAGAAGGTTGGCTGCGTGGCTTTTAAAAGGTTAGCGGCAGCACATTACTGTCGCAAAACGATCTCGGTCGTCCAACTTGGCTAGCCAAATCGACCGGCCTATATCCAATTTTAGTCGGCCAATGTAGTGCAAGTATGCTCACCGGCGGCCTGCCTTCAGCCCTGGCCAATCGTATTGCCCCCATCCCACAGCTAACGCCTCAAACCGTTAGCTCAAAATAATTTGGTCGCACGGCTTCAAAACCTCAAGGTCGACCACGGCAACACATAACTGCCGCAAAGCAATCTCGGCCATCCAACTTCGCCAGCCGAATCGAACGACCTAGATCTAGTTTCGGGGAACCAATGAGATTCCGCTGTGATCATCGGCCATCACCCTCCTATAAGGACCGACCGGCTCACTTTTGGTGTACATGGATAGCTCCTAGCGGAATCCTGAAGATGGCTGATCATGTTCCTTTTAAGCCATTAAGCTCAACAACTAATTTAAACAAGTTTTATACAACGATGCTTCATGAGCATCGATTATTTTGAGATGCTTGCATAAAAGCGATGCTTTATATGCATCGATTACAAACGATGTTTTATAAATATTGATTTCACAAATAATTTAATTATTTGACCTAAAAGCATCATATGCTATTTTTTGCAGCAAGTCTCACAACTTGACTTGTCACATATGACTTCCCGTCGCCTAGCTTGCGCGTGATTGGTCAAAATAATTAGGTCTCACAGGCAAGACCCACTTAGCAGCCTGCTGCATATTTTTCTACAAAATACTCGAGACATCAAACATGTCACAAACTTGGGGATGTTCATCAGGGTATTGGTCTGGCGGTTTACAGCGTGCGGCGTGCAACACGCCCATTATGAGAAAGTGTCAGGAAAGACGGACAATTAGTGGCAACAGAGAAGTAGTGGGTGTAAACCGACCAGTCTCCCCCTCATAGTAGGGACGTTGTTTTCAACATTTTACACGATCCCACTTCTCCATCACTCAACTACTTCCACTTCTTATGAGATTAGGGTGCGTTCAACTTTGACTTGTATAAATAGGTTTTCAACCTATTTCAACCAACAAGTGTTATCAATACAAGTATCCAGAAAACACCAAGAACTTATAACTTACATTCCGCAAGCAAGTTCCACCTTTTGATACAAGTCATAAACAGCCACACCTTCAGAGTTAACCATTCTGACGGTGTTCTAGTTTGATTGGTATGGCCATCATTTTGATTTAAGGTAAATCTCTTAACATTTATGGAATACTATTTATCGATAGTTCTAAATTTTGGTTAGGGTTCTTAACCGATTCATATTTGAGGTTGTTTCTTAGTTTTTATTCTTTTTTCGAATGTAAATATGGAGCATGGTCAGGACTCTAGTTATGGCAGTAAAATGTGAAACATTTACTAAAGGTCTGATCCTTTTAGTGTTAAGGGGACCAAATGATGCACCAAAATTGTTTGATAAAATTCCTCAAAGGAAACTCTCTGGTGTATGAATAAAATGGGTATATGTTGGATTGCTTGTGGAACTCTTTTGGCAGAATCTCTATATACTAGCAGGCCCTCATATATTTATAACATTCCTTTTTGGATTTCTTATTGGTGTATTACACTCCTGTTTTGTCGATAATGATTCCAGGCTTGGTTACACTCGATGCGTTGTTTGTTAACTGATCACTCACCTTGATTTTTGCATGGGTTTGAATCGAAAGAGTGGAAATGCAATGTTTTGGTATATTATACAAAATGTGGATGTGCTGGTCACTTTTATCAAGTGGCAAGTAAATTATAGGCAGTCTATCATGGAGCTGGCTTATTTTGGGTTAGTACTAAACTCTTCAATTGTACCAAATTGGATGTCTACTTTGTGAATGTTGAGAAGTGCAAATAATGATGAAAGTTTGATCACTGCTTCACATAGTATCGTTATCATTTTTTAAGTCCTCTTATTTAGAGACATACTTTTCTTCTGCTCTATTTGGTTCAAGGTTCAATACAGTGTCGTACTCCATTTCTCGTTGGCATGTTTTAGTCAAAACTATTCATACTGTGCTTTTGCTGTAAGGAGTAGCTAATGGTTTTTCCTGAATAAAAAACTTGGCTAAGTAGCTTTATGTGTTAGTACTGTGTAATTTAGTATCATCATTTTGAATCGCATTTACACTAGACCGTTTGGCTGTGTCACTATCCTTGCTTTTACTTTGTTGGAAATGAAAGAAGTATTTTTCTTAATGTATTTTAATTGTGCAATTGTGTGTATCATGCTAGTGATAATACAGAAGATACAAACCCTTGCTTTATAGCTTGAATGGGAATTTGTGAGCGTTGCATTATTTTTGAAGTTTACTTAGTGCAATTAGCTTAGCTCGCGAAGTGGATGTACCGACGGACTAGTTCTCCATATATTTGTTTCTTATTGATTGGGATAATGATATAATGAACTAAATGTGGCATGTGGTTAACTTGGGATTGAACTGTATTATGTAGTGAGTGGTTTATGCCGGATAATACTTGCCCGTACGTACTGCACTTGTGCATCTTTGGTGTTAGCCACCAAGTGAACTTCTACATGGAATTTGGAATGAACGACATTTAATTGTGAGTGGAGGTGTTTGTCTGTCAGAAATCACCTAGCTTAATTATTGTTACGGCATGCTGTACATTTCAGCACTGTAGATTTGAAAGTGCATTAAGTCGTTTGTTATTAGTTTTCTTAACAAAGAGTGTTTGTATATGTGCTATCTATAATGTGTCAAAAGGGCCCGTGGTTCCGATTAGTAGCTTATCTAGTAGACATGGACAGAAATCCAAAGTGTCTAAGCCATGATTTCTGCTGAGGTGTTGTTCCCGGCAGTGGGTGCATACTTTTGGAAAATCAATTGGGATACTAAAAAAATAAAATAAAATACTTATTGAGGCATGATCACTAAAGCAAAGGAGTAAAACGTAAGTGAAGGGAAATTGATTTAAAGTTTGGAGACCCTTGGTTCACAGAAATGGTAATGGGATTAAATAATGTTTTAAGAAATGGATTTTGTTACCTAGTTTCTGGTCATTCCTTTATAATTTTGTTACATAATTTCCTTATAATTTCCTTCATAATTTCTGGTCAGAAATTGATTTTCTTATTAAGAAATTGAAGTTGTGGGAATTGTGGATTACTTTATTAATGATAAAGTGCTAACGTTATCAGTTTACTTGATAGCTAATAAGAGATAGTTGCTATTGTGGGTAGTTCATATTATCTGAACAAAAGTGACGAACTACGGTCGTGCTTGATCCCTTCGAGCAATGGAGAGGGTACGTAGGCAGCCGTTACGCGGTTCAGCACAACTCCGGAAGGTTGTTCATATCGTTAGAAAGGGGTTGGTTGCTGCTTTGCAGTTCATACCATCCATTCGAAGATGATTCTAACCTTGGAAGTAAGAGGTAGTTGCAGTCAATCCATTGGTTGTTCATACTACCTAGTGAGAGATGATTGTTACCATCTCTCATTTTTGGCAACTGGCCGCGTAAATTATTAGAGTTGGCAACTGGCCATCTCCCATTTTTGGCAATTGGCCATATAAATTGTTGGAATCGACAACTGGTCGTTTCTTATTTTTCGACAATCGGCCGCCTGTTATTTTGGGAAATTGGCCCTCTGTTATTTTTCGGCAATTGGCCCTCTGTTATTTTGGCAAATGGCCGTATCTTATAATCGGCAATTGGCCGTCTGTTATTGTTGGCAACTGCCCGACTCTTCTTTTCTTTCTTTTTGGGAATTTGAACCCTTGTCGAATTTTATGAGTATTATGGTATGAGACATATGCTCGTAGAATTTTGACCTTATGACTAATGAGATTTCTATAGTGTGCAGGATTATGAATGAACAGATTTTTACTTAAGTGGCGCATCAGAGAGTCGGAGCTTGCCAAACTGGTCGTAACTCGACCCATTGGAAGCAAAAATTCTCTGGTCTGTCACATGGATCTTAGGTCTGGGTCAGTTACCAATCCTGATGCTGCTGGCACTGATAATACTCCGGGCGCCACTGTTTCCGCTGCTAACACCAATGTACCGCCTGCCAGCACAGTCAACACATCTCATGGTGTTACACCCTCTAGCACCAACACCAGTAGCGCCAGAAGCATCCCCTCTAGTGGGACGCCGCCTATCACCATAGCCAGAGCCGCTGCTACTCCTAATATTTCTTCGAGCGTGACACCCCAAATCGTCACCAGAGCTGCTACCACTTCTTCGTTAGGTCAGGAGACTGGAGGAGCCAGAGGAAACCAACCTCCCATTACCATTGTCGATTTAATGGAGAGACATGAAGTTCTTGCCAAAGCTCAGACTGACATGGCTACAACTCAGAAGGAGGTGCTTACTTTTCTCAAGACATTAACGGAAAGATTACCACCAGAACCGCGCCAACCCCAAATGGAGCAGACAAGGAACACTTTCATGACTCCTGGTGCAAGTACTTCAACATGGCGTGTCTTTATAGATGAAGAAGCTGAAGTAGCTCCTGAACGACCATCAGAAAGGAACCAACAATCCAATTTTATCACACGCGAGGATCTGGAACGACTTCTCCAGAATCGAGGCAGAGAAAATCCAGCTACCATTCATCAGCACCAGCCTCCTTATCCTCATGATGTGCAAAGAGTTCTTCTTCCAAGAGGATATTCTTCTCCCCAGTTCTCCCTTTATGAAGGTACTGGTAACGCTCGTGAACACATCTATCGTTTTTTGGAATCACTAGGAGAGTATGAATACAACCACGTCATCCGCCTGAAAGAATTCTCAAAATCACTCACTGGAAGAGTGTATACTTGGTACAACAATATTGCACCAAACAGCATAGCCAATTGGTGTGAGATGGTTACCGCTTTCTACAAGAAATATCTCTTTGTGTCTGAGAAAATCACTTTATCAGACTTGGGAAGAATGTTCCAGCCAAACAACGAACATCCAAATGATTATGTCAAGAGATTCAGAATTCACGCGCTAGATTGCCATGATCCAAATGTGACTGAACATCAATTGGTGGAGTTGTGCATTAATGGCATGGTACCCGTCTACAACAGCACCAGCCTTGCTAGAAAGGACCAGGCCCGCCAGAAATGAAGATGCACGTGAGACTCAAGGGAACAGACGTCTCATCAACAAACGATACAACACTCAACCCTCTGTAAGCGTGGTGAGTGAAGGAGGAAAAAGAAAAGATCCAGCTGTAGAACAACAACCCAAACGTGTGGCACCAGCGTAGCAGACAGCTCAACCCCGGAAGGTTGTGACTAAGACGCTTGCACAGCAACAAGAAACTTGAGAGGTTGCTCTAAACTTCCCGTTTCCGATTGAAGAGGTAATCGAACTCCTAGAAGCATGGATTCAAGATGATTCCATCAAGCTACCTCCTCTCAGACGTCCACCAACTGAAAAGGAAATGGCAGATCCCAAATATTGCCATTACCATAGGTTCGTCAATCACCCAACCAATGACGGCAACAAATTGAAGTGCATTTTCAAAGAGAAGGTAGATGCAGAAGAACTTCAATTAGGCACTGAAGGAGTTCACAGAGATCCCCTTCCTGTCAGGAGCTATATGATTTCTGGAGACTCCGTCCACAAAACCGTACATTCTATAATGGAGCATTTATGTGAGATTCTGTATTTCTCCAAGGCGTAGCGTCAGGACATATTTGCATCCCTCAACCGTGTTGTATCAGGCAAGCGGTTGTTTCCAGCCAGAGAAGCTGCTCCCAAACTCCAACCTCTCCTGGAAAGTACGACTGAAAGATGCAAATGGGGACTCCTAACCACTGCTCACCTGAAAGATGTCGAGTTTGACAGCACACTGATTGACGCGGCCTCTGACTTCAACATTGTCACCGTCAAGACTCTGAGAGCTGTAAGGATTTCAAAGAAGGAAGTTGTTCACTGCCCAACCATAATCAAAAACTCATAAGGAGAATCCAAAAACGCTTACGGGTACATTAATCTCGAAATCAAGGTGGGAGATGCTCTAACACACGCCAAATTTCATATAATTAAAGAATACCCAAATTATGATATAGTCCTGGGGCGCTCATGGATACATGACAACAAAGCAAAGCTAGGAGTATGTCCTTTGCCAGTGTATATACCTGAGAGAGTCTCCAACAAGCCATCCAATCCTAAGGATTATTTGTTGCCGTATCAACAACTCGCAAATGTGTCGCAACTACCTGGAGAGATCGCATCAACATTTGTTCGCAGATTTCGGACACAAGTAAGTCTTATTGAACAACCCTTTTTGCAACCAGTCACTCCTCATTCCGTCAAAGCCTGGGGACTCGATCCGATTATCAACCCAGCTGTCACTAGGAGATGTGAATGGGATGCTGGTCCTTTCAAGTATTTTATCAAGTGTTTAGAAGATGTCTCAGTCAAAGATAATGAATCTAATAATCGAGTAGCTGTGCAACGCCCAAACCCATTTCAAGTTGGGGATATGGTAGTAAGGATTGCTGCTCAACCTACTTCGCCCGATTCCGCAGAAGGAAAAGACGAGCCGTACCTAGTTGCAGAAGTTATCTTGGGAGGATACTGCAAGCTCATCAATACTGACAAGTTAGAAGGTGTAGTAATGCATGCCCGGTGGCTCAAACCTTTCAATACCTAAGATATCGTGACGCCTTTTCCTCCAGCGTCCCTTTTAGTATTTCCTCTAGCAGTTTCCCTTCTCATGCAATATTTTTAATTCCTCCAAAATGATTGCACTGCTTGCATTCATAATTAGGGTTTCAATTTATCAACTAATCGAAGCATCATTTCCTTTTCTTTTTCTTTTTTAAAAAAAAAATTGCTCCTGAATCATTCCAAGACAAAATCTCGAGTAAACTCAAAATCCTCACAAAACCCTTACCCATTCGTTCGAAACCATAAAAAATAAAACCATGAAAGAAGACATCTTATATCTTTCAGAAAATACCGAAGAGGGGAATATGTAAAGGAAAAATAAAGAACAAAATATTCAAGGGAAATCATCAAGCAGTAGCACATCCTTCTTAGAGCAAGCACCTTTCATATCCCGAAGATCAGCCTACTTCAACGACGAGACAGTCTCTCAACCACCACATCTCTTTGCCTGACGAGATCACCGGAAGAAGTTTCGTCGTCTGCAATTTTCGGATTTTGGAAATCCCTTCACGGAACTAGGAAGCAGTGAATCTGAAGTTAACAGAAGCACGGCTTTTGGATTTCTTGGTTGTGGCAATGAATGCGTGCTTCTTCTACATGTTTGGGAATACAACTCGGCATACTTAGCTGATATATAGAACCCACCAAACAACACACGTGATATGCAAGGGGAATATCACATGGACAGTTACAGGTTCGCGGCCGAATCCTCAATCATTATTGTTGTTTCCCCTACTTTGAGTTGTTGTTATTAGGGTTACATGTGTTAAATATCATTGTGGAAGTGATATCCATTCACATGAAAAGAAAGCACGGTTCTCCCAGTCTTGTCGGCCATCGCCACTTATGCGCCGTCTTCCTGTCTGCTACATCGCCTCAATAAATTGGGAAGGGCTCGAATTGCAAAATCAAAGTGTTAATTGTGACATCTAAAATTTTCAAGAAATTCGGATTTCTAAGTTGTGAAGGTTTCATTCATCTGACTGGAAACATAAAATCATGAAAGAAGCCCGAATGGAGAATTATTTTTCAAAGAAGTCTTGTTTTCAACAACATGAAGCAAAAAACTAAAAAATATCAGAGGAGCATCTGCTAGCTACGAAAAGATGCTTATCTACAAAAGAAAATCACAAAGTGGAAAATCTAATTATCAGCATCGACACTGAGATTAATGGCGTTGGAGTCCTCTTTGGAAGCTGCTTCAACATTTTGTTCATAAGCCGCTCCTACATCCTCCCCAGAAGCCGCCTCAACCTCCCTTTCAGAAGCTGTTTCAACCTCTTCCTTGGAAACTGCCTCAACATCCCCTTTGGGAGCTGCTTCAACATCCTTTTCAGAAATTGTTTCAGCAGCCTGTTGAGGATACTCCTCATGATATGGCTCGTTCATATCAGATCGAGGATTATGACGCCGTTATAAATAGGGTATCATGTTTATCCAGGAGTTCATGTTCGCCCAGGAACCGCTCATGCTCCACCCTCCGTCGCTTTGGTCGAGCAGCAAATCTTTCAGCCCGGGCGCTCGTTGGCTGAGATGCTTCATCATGTCTCCACTTTTCCTCCATGCTAATCGAGGCCAGGAAAGCTTGAACACGCTCTCGAACGATGCTCAGATGTGCAAGGGACATACCCTGTATAGCCCGACCAGCTTCACGGAACAGGCGATCTATTTTAGCCAATACCTCTTCGAATACGGTTATCCTGGTTTTTGTCAACTTCGAATTCTTCCCTGGGGAGTTAGAGGAATAATCATCAGGAGTTCCCATCATATACTGCAGAAAAGCGTTACGGTTATGTCAACAACTGACACGGTGAACGATAAAAAACTACAAGAGAATACGAAACACGTTCCTGGAAGGAAGAGAGGTGCAGCTCTATGATTATAAGCGTGAAAAGAAGGACTCAAGTGCTTCCTTTTATATTCAGCAAGTCGACGATTACTGCGTGCCTTGATACTTCATAAACGTGTCTTGCTCAAAAATCAAGCCGGCCTCCATCCTGGTAATGTCTGCCTAACTCTTCTTGTGAATTTTCATCTGTCACCATCTAGTGCTTACCCCGCAACAATGTCACTGTTACGTACTAAGCAGGGGACTTAATGTTGATGGTGGTTTTTAGTTCAGGGATAAAATTGTGAAACCCTGTATTTAATGTGCCGTCATTCTGCAAAGAAACAGAGCCATTTAAAAGTAATGAATGCCTAGGCCTCTTTACTTACATATGTATCGAGCAATTCAGTATATTTATATATAAAATTTATCCAGAATGGTGCATGTAGCAACAATCCCAAATATTCTATAATTTTTATCTTCCACCTGCATTACTCACTAATGCATGGCCTATCGAGTATTTATTCTATGCTATGTTCCCCAGCTGAACTCTTGATGTTGACATGACATGACAATTAATGTTCGCTCGCAGCTGAGTAGCATGAATTTCCCGAAGTGTCAGGATCAAGATATGCATGGAAGTACTCAATCAGAGGCACACAAAGTTATGCTGCCCTCTAAAACATAATTAGTGATTTTGTATGAACGCACAAAATTCACCATAAATTGATTGATTTTGTGTCAGCTCACAAAATTCAATCTTTCTAACCTAATTTTATTAATTTACAAAATTAGGTCTTTTTGCAGCCTGCGCAATATCTCGAACCCCATTGGTCGAAACTAAACCTAGGCAAACTAGGAAATTGATCCATCATGGAGCAAGTAGGAGCAAGATCCTATTAAAAAATTGGAAAACAAGAAATAAAGAGAAACTGCGGCAAATAAAGGCAGCAGCAAAAGGAGGCGCGGCCACGCCACTTGACTGGCCGGTTTTCCATAGCAGGCGCGTCCCATGACTGACCGGCCACGCCCCATATTACTGCCTGCCGGCTCCTCTTTCCCATCGACCAATCAAATCGTTCCAAAAGCGCAACGTACACTTTTAATTAAAGTTGGAAGTTGGCTGGTCGACACACCTAATTCCCTAAGGAATCGAATATAGGCTTCCCATGTCAGTCTTAAACGATCACGGCCATACGTTTTTGCCGGCTGATTTGTCAAGCTTCTCCGCCTCCTGAAGCGAGTGGACAAGGACCATCATATACATTAGTGGGCCCACTAATACTTCGGCTAATCGGAGCCCTCCCAACATGCAAGCAGAGCCTCAAACTGATTGCTCAAAGAAGGTTGTTTGTGCGGCTTTTAAAAACATAATTTAGGTTGGCGGCAGCACATTACTGTCGCAAAACGATCTCGGTAGTCCAACTTTGCTAGGCAAATCGACCGGCCCTGATCAAATTTTAGCCGGTCAATGAAGTACCAGTATGCTCGCCAGCGGCCTTCCTTCAGCCATGGCCAATCGAATTGCCCCTATCCCACAGCTAACGCCTCAAATCGTTAGCTCAAAATAATTTTTCGCACGGCTTCAAAACCTCAAGGTCGACCAACGGCAGCACATAACTGCCGCAAAGCAATCTCGGTCATCCAACTTCGCCATCCGAATCGACCGGCCTAGATCTAGTTTCGGGGAACCAATGAGATGTCGTTGTGATCACCGGCCATCACCCTCCTATAAGGACCGACCGACTCACTTTTGGTGTACATGGATAGCTCCTAGCGGAATCCTGAAGATGGATGGTCATGTTCCTTTTAAGACATTAAGCTCCGCGACTTATTTAAACAAGTTTTATACAACGATGCTTCATGAGCATCGATTATTTTGAACTGCTTGCTTAAAAGCGATGCTTTATATGCATCGATTACAAACGATGTTTTATAAATATTGATTTCACAAATAATTTAATTATTTGACCTAAAAGCATCATATGCTATTTTTTGCAGCAAGTCTCACAACTTGACTTATCACATATGACTTCCCGCCGCCTAGCTTGCGCGTGATTGTGTCAGAATAATTAGGTCTCACAGGCAAGACCCACTCAGCAGCCTACTGCATATTTTTCTACAAAATACTCCAGACATCAAACATGTCACAAACTGGGGGGATGTTCATCAGGGTATTGGTCTGGCGGTTTACAGCGTGCGGCGTGCAACACGCCCATTATGAGAAAGTGTCAAGAAAGGCGGACAGTTAGTGGCAGCAGAGAAGTAGTGGGTGTAAACCGACCAGTCTCCCCCTCATAGTAGGGACGTGGTTTTCAACATTTTACACGATCCCACTTCTCCATCACTCAACTACTTCCACTTCTTATGAGATCAGGGTGCGTTCAACTATGACTTGTATAAATATGTTTTCAACCTATTTCAACCAACAAGTGTTATCAACACAAGTTTCTAGAAAACACCAAGAACTTATAGCTTACCTTCCGCAAGCAAGTTCCACATTCTGATACAAGTCATAAACAGCCACACCTTCAGAGTTAACCATTCTGATCTCAACACCTTCTTCGCTTCCTTCCCTAAGATCAACCCTTCTCCTTTATTTTGTGACCGAAGCAAGACTGAAACGGTCATTTCTTGGTTTAGGCCAGGATTGTACATATTGATCTATCGAATCTAAAGTACTAATGTGCAGTACATTTGTTTAGGGTTTAGATTCGTTTCTTGACGGCACACCCAAATTTACCATTTCCAGCAGAATCAGTTTTTACCCCAAAACAAAGAGGAAGGATGATGTCGTCGTTGTAGCTAGTTACTTATCCACGTTCTTCGAGTAATACTTGTATGTCTCAACATTCCTAGACTTTCTAGTCTAACCTAAACGAAATTGTCTCTAGTACATTATCAAGCGACTATTAGATGAGTTTTGACTCACTAAAATATGACAACTAAACTTGACATACCAACGCTTGGTGGGTTCAACCGAGCTATGCTCTAACAATCTCCCCCTTTGTCAATTTTAGTGACAAAACTCTTAATACATATGGATAAACAAACTACAAGAATTCATTATACATACGCTTGATTACAAGTTTCAACAACACAATAACCTGCATATATTCAATCAATAAATGCCGTTGTTGACATCTGAATAACAAAGCTTATACTCCATCTAAAGGTACGATAGGTAGATATTCAATCTGAACATCTTTGTTGTTCCCCTTTTGTAGTACAGAATGACTACACAGCAATATGATATGTTTCTTCCCCTTAGTCAATGCTTTACTCTTTCGTTAGATATAACGTTTAAGCACAATTGTCCTTTCCTTAGTGATTGCAATTTTCAAATCACTTGTTCACTCCATATATTTCTCCCCCTTTTTGTCACAAAATGACAAAGGTTCGAGCAAAGACAGGTCAACCCGAAAGGATCTTACAAACTAAAAGACTTGTAAACAACCTATAAGAGTTAAGCACGAAGGTTTCACATACCACTTTAGATAACCAACATTAAAACTGAAACTACAAGTAATTTAGTTTTAATATGTTATCAAGGAAAACTATTGCCCGAAGAAATTTTCCCTAATAGTTTAACAAATTGACTAAGAAACTTAGTTCCCTTGTTAAACAGATTGTATACATACAATCGTTTATTTTGATAAGACCAAAATAAAGATTAGAATTAACTTTATTTCTCTCATCAGGTTCTAATTATTCAGACAATAACTTAGACCTTTCTCTTTAGAGAAGACAAGCGCTAGGTTAGTTAACTAGTTTTTCTTGTCAAGGCATTCGATTAGACTTGAATAACCGAATCCTTCAATTTGATAAGTCTAACTAAGATCAGAATTAACTTAGTTTCTCTTATCCGGAATCAAATTGGACTAAACAAAAAATCTCGTATTTCGTTAAGCCATAAACAATACATACAAACCAAAATAAATTGACTTGCACAATTATTTTCTTAACTGGAAGCAATTGAAACAAACATAGACATTATAACACCGCAATTGCACCGAAATTTCGTTAAGCAAAAACACTTGATACCCAACAATAAAGAAGATACCAAACAATAAGCCAAACAAATTGACACCGTTTTTCTTAACCGGAAACAATTGAATCACACACACACACATCCATACACATCATAATGGAATATATCAATTGTACCGAAATTTTGTTAAGCGAAAGCAAAATATATGCAATATAAACAGGCTTTTCTTAAACAGGAAAACAATTAACTAACAAATTCGTTACCTCAGATTCCGCATCCTCTTCTCCCCGGAAAGATATATCATTAAGCGCAAGTTCACATAAGAACTCTCCCCCAGTATGTTGTCATCCTCTCGCAAGAACAAAAGAACAACAACAAGAGCAACCTTTACCAGAGAAAGGTTGAATCGGTTTTTAACTAATGCGTGTCAATAGCAAAAGTTGAAATCCCGAAACACATATGTTTATGCTAAACACAACTCATGTAAACACAAATTGATTCAACATATTGTGACTTTCCACATATGAGTTTCAATCGGAACACCTTATGAACCTTTGATAAAGCCTACCAACATGGGATAGAACTTAATCCCACTAAATCAAAAAGTCACACAAACCATAAGGGTTCACATCATATGAGATCGAATATTAAGGTTATGAAAACCGAAATCAGACATCCCATAAACCGAAAACATATAGCAAAAATATGGACATTCAAGCACATGATATGTAATCGGAAACTATCACAAGAAAAATTATAAAATAATAATTTTATTCATAAATAATGATAGTTTTATTCAAAAAGAGACCTTATACAATAATCGAAATAAATCAAAAACTGATGTCTATTTTCTTGGATTAAGTATTACAGCATATAACTTAATCTCTAGTGGTGCTCTTATTGTTCACTGAGGTTTCTTCAGTGTTCAAACTCTTGAAGCATGTCTCGAGAGACTTGTCTGCAACCACTCTTATTTTTCAAGATTTTCAACTTGAACCTTCATGTCTGCAAGATCAGCTTTTGTTTCCTCAATCCCATCCTTGAGCCAATCTTGATTTCGAACCGTTATTATGAGATTGGTTCTTAGTTCTTCAAAATCATGGATATAGTCAATCATACTATCAGAAGGTATCCACTTGGTTTTTGTTGGATCTTGAAGGTTGTAATCCAACAGACATGACTCATCTTGGGATCCAGCAGAACTATCGGTATCATAATCAGACATGATTTTTGATATGATCTTCTTCCTTTCTGTATTGATTCCTTGACAATCCTTAACCTTTTGAGCTTCCTCTTTATTTGCCTTTATAATGCTGCGAGTTATTGGAGGCATGCTCAGGGACTTAAATAAGAATTAGTCAGGGTTTCTCAATACAAGCAAGAGGAAGTTTCTCTTAAGAAGAGACAACTTTTGGACCAAAAATACAAAGGAAATTCCAAAAATATATAAATAATATATTTTGTTTCCTATGTCCGAACTTCTCATGCTGGAAGGTTTATTAAAATTCGAAAATTTCAAATAAAACCTATTTTTGGAAGATCATGATAAACATGAACAAATTTTAGACAAAAAATGGATTCGCAGCTACCCAGAAATTGTCATAGATTTTTCTGATAAAAAACACAAACTAAAAATTGTGCTCTCGTTTTATGTGCTTTCTCATCTTAAAAGTTATGAGCATGAACTATGATGAGAGTGCACAATCTCCATACAACTAGGTTATATCGGAGTAAGCCTTTTCTTGCTTACAATGAGTATCAGAAACATAGTTCATGTTTCTCTTTGGAAATTTCTTCCCAAAGTATTTTCTCTCAAGAAGATGATCCTTCTTTGATCTAAAGGAATGATCATGAGGAGAAACTGTACTGATGTGTGAATTTTCAGAGATAGATAAATCTCTCTTAATTCTGTCAATGAGATTTTCATAAGATTTTCTCATTCTAAGGATTTCCTTGTTATGCACATCAGTATGATTATCTGAAACAATTATCGGAAATCTTCCCTGATTGTTTCCTTTGGCAAAGTTTTTTTCTTTCCCTTTCTTATGGAATCGTTCTTCATGTAAACAAAGACTGTTTCGACATGAGTGAAGAGGAACCTTTTTCCAGAAGTGATTGTCAACTCTTACTTCTGATTCTTTTGAGCTGATCTTATCATTTTGGAGTATATTCTGTCTTTCTACTGAGGAATGATCTTTCAGTTTTTTAAGACAAGAAACTTCTTTTAATACTTTAACCACAGTATTTTGAAGAAGTATAAGTTTCCTGTCAAGTGACTGAAAGTTGTATTCCTTAAGATCTTTTTCACGGAATCGGTTCAAAGTTTCCTGTCTTTAATATTAACATCCTTGTAGATAGAGATCTCATAGGCTTTAGGAGTTTTACCAACTCTTTATCAGCATCTTCCTTTCCATCAGAGATAGACTCAGATGCTTTTGTAACTCCTGGATCATGAGTTAACGAAGTAGTAACATCTTCAACATTTGAGTATTCATACTCTTGCACAACGTTAACTAAATCAGACATTAGATTCAATTCTTATAGGTTGGATCGAACCAAACACAGATTGTTAGATCTTTTCGTGTTTTCCCGCTCTGATACCAATTGAAAAGACGAGGGTACCCAAATACACCACAATCTTTAATTTATCCACCTATAAGTCCCCTACCGAAAGTGATTGTCTATAAACTGAGTCGAGACAATACAACAAATCGGTTCACACTTCGTGTGATTATCTATGGATAAAAGATCGAGACAATACGACAACAAGATAACTTGTGTGATTGACTATGGATACAAGATCGAGATAATACAACAACGAAGTATGATACTTGATAATAGGTTCGGACTTAACCAAAATCTATAGGATCTCACTATCAAGTATGTACAGAGTTAACGTTTGTGTAATTTACTTATAATTATAATAAACAATTATAATTGCGAAAATAGAAAAGTAAAAGACACAACAAGATTTTGTTAACGAGGAAACCGCAAATGCAGAAAAACCCAGGGACCTAGTCCAGAATTAAATACTCTTAGAATTAAGCCGTTATACAAAATCTAAACCAACTTCGTATAGTTGAGACCAAGCAACTACCCCTAGTTCACTTAGTAAGTATCCCTGCGCTTCTGACTTCGATGAGTGCACGCACTGGAACAATTCCTTTAGATCGTATTCCAAACAGTAAAGGAACAACAAATCTGTTTGGTAACAGCTCTATTGATTCTTTAAGATAAAGATATCTCAAGTCATATGCAAAGGCTCTTCCGTTTAAGCTAATAAACTCCTTTGCCTGGTTAGATAAATCTATCCAATAACTACAAAAGTAGTCAAGTTTAGATTCGCAATCAATCGATATAGATTCCAACAAGAAACTATAAAGTGATGCTGATCTCATGCAACTAATCAATCAAATAAATTCGATTCTAGTTGGATCCCAGCCGATCAAGGTTTGTGCAACACAAAGATATGAGAAACCAATAAGAAATCTTCTTCGTCTTCAAATCTTCTTTAATCTTTAATTAAAACCTACACAACACCACTTGAATCTCTTGTGATCAATCATGCATAGAACGGAGTCTGTTAACAATGGATTATCACAAGATGTCTTTAGATCTACAAACAGTTATAAAGATCCCGTCGATACTTCGATCTAGTCTGAGTGAATCTTATATCATAAGAAAAGATTCTCAAGAATAAACAGACTAGGTTGCAATCAAAGTTTCAACAACCGTTAGTCAATCAAATCAATCGAAAACTAATAACACTGCAATTATCTAGTTTCCCACCAACGGTACTCGTAGAGCTTCTTGATCCCACAGAAGTCTTTAAACGAGCGGTCGTAAAAGATTTCACCTAATTAGGGTACTTTCTTCTCCGGATAGACGGCTCCACCAGAAACAAAAAAAAGATGAAGTTTGCCTGGCTCTTAGGATAGTTTGCTAGAAATGCAAACTTAGGTATTTATAGACCAAGGATGTTTGGACACCAGGGAATTTCCAAAACCGAAAGTATTCTCAAGATATGCAATAAATTCCCATTCGGTTTTCATAATTCCAGTAAATGCTTTGTCCAATATTTCCCGACATCTCTCAATAGAAAATCTCCAATTAGTAAATGCACATTACTAATTTTTATTCTCTAGAGATATGCATTTAATTGCTGGTAATTAAAGCATATAATACTAACAACCTTAATTAAAAGATTCTTAATTTATTTCGGAACAGTCTCTCCTTGAGTACTAAGGAATATCTTTGAACAATAAAAGATAAGAGTTACTGTACGTGTTCAAAGAATGTTGACATCTCTTCTTTGTAAATCCTCTTTCATATTTACAATCTTGGAATCGATTATACCACACTTCCAAACAAGTTTAGAATTGGTTCATCTGTATTCCAAGACAACCATGTGATTGATCAAATATCAAATCACATCCATAGGTTCAATCGGTTTTACCAATCACTAAGATCGGTTATACCCTCATATAGAAGCACTTGTGATTGGTCACACAAGTTACCAGGACCGGTTACATCAGTTACCAGGATTGGTTACATCAATTACCAGGACCGGTTACTATATACACATGGTATTGCTTGTGATCGGTCACACCAGTCACTAGAATCGGTTACACCAATTACCAGGATCGGTTACGCCAATTACTAGGACCGGTTACACAAATTACAAGGATCTATTACACAACTCTCTGTGATCGGTCACACCAATTACTAGGATCGGTCACACCAATTACAAATATCGATCATACCATCTCAGGTGATTACTTAGGATCGGTTACACTAATTAATCAAAACTACTCATACCAAATCATAAGTCAGGCATTGTGATTAGTTGTACCAAGATACATAACAAAGTTACGATCGGTTCTACCATCTCACACATATTGGTAATCCAAAGATTTGCAATGATAGCCATACCAATAAGCCTAGCGACTTCCCTTTCGATTCATAAAACAAGTTCATGAATGTACTTCCTTTAAACAAATGTAAAACATTGTTTTCTAGGATGAAATCTTCACCTTTACCCATTCACATAATCACAATAGCATTCATAAGATGATGTCGATGTCATATCTACGAAGTTCAAAAGATAAGCGTTATACTTCGTAGTCTAATTCCCCAATACTATGATCATATGATCATGTCTCACTACTAGAGTAATATATCCATACACATATTCGCAGTTATGTTTTCAATATAGCACGACTTGAAGGATACGTTAGGAATGAAACAATTCAAGTCAATATTACTAACCTCAAGAGGAAGGATGATGTCGTCGTTGTAGCTCGTTACTTCTTCACGTTCTTCAGGTCTTCGAGTAATACTTGTATGTCTCAACATTCTTAGACTTTCTAGTCTAACCTAAACGAAGTTGTCTCTAGTACATAATCAAGCGACTCTTATATGAGTTTTGACTCACTAAAATATGACGACCAAACTTGACATAACAACGTTTGGTGGGTTCAACCGAGCTATGCTCTAACAGAGATTATCTCCACTCTCAAGCTATCTTTAGTGTCAGCTCGATTACGAGCATCCAATTCTTTTACCACCATAACTCCTAATTCCGGGATTAAACCCGCCGTAATTTTTCAATATGGAGGATATTTATTGTATTTTGTATTAACATTTTGCACTCTTTTTACTACTCTCTGTTGTTTTTAAATTTTAAAGGAGTTTTGTGCTTGTATGCTAATTTTTCGATCAAATATTTTTTGTATGAGACTATGATCAGAGCTTGAGTTGTTTGATCTCAAAATAGATCTTTACTATGATGTAGTTTTGATATTTTGTGCCTTAGCTTTTTACCTGTAATCGGATTTAAGCTCAACGAGACCTATCATTTTGCCATGATTTTGCCTTTCCTTTTTCTGAGTTCGAGGTCTTATTCTACATATTTTAACTATCTGCATTGGGATCGGGCCTTTGCCCTTCCTGTTCAAGCTTTTTGACTTCGTCTTACTTATACTTGCTTCACGGAAATAGAATAGTTTATCGACTGTATAGTCATCTTAGTCGAGCTCTATTTCTGACCTTTGACTTTCGTTTCTTGACATTGAGTCAAGAACTTAGTCTCATGTTCAGATAATACTTTATCGATCTGTATGGTTATCTTGGTCGTGTTTTGCCTTTAAGGCTTCGACCTTAACTTCTAGATCTTAGGCTCTCGAGTTGTCTCTTCTTTTACGACCTCTGTTTGGTCTCTTGCTGTTTGAGAGACTTTCTCTGTTCTTTAGTTGTTATTCTCAACTTTAGTTATGCGTGATTTTTTTAGTCTTGTCTTATTTTTGACTTTGACTATACTTTTTTGGATCTGAATATTCATTCTTGATCTCGAGTTATTTCAGCCTTTCTGACCTTTTCAAAAGTGAGTTTTATTCGACTTTTGAGAATATTCGAGCTCTTATTTTCTTTTATGCTAATTTTATTGACTTCAGAGCTGTTATTTTTCATTAAGCCAACTTTGTCGACTTTCGAGATTATTCGAGCTCTTTTTTTTTTTTTTTTTCCCTTGGGTACCTCGACCTATTTCTGTACCTTTCTTTTAGCTTTTCAGTCTATGTTGTTTGGCATCCTGTTCTTTTGATCTCAAATATCATTTCCTAACCCCTATCAGGATCGGCTCAGTCTTTCAGTCTATGCTATTTGACTCTGTTCTATTTTATTCTCACTATTTTGAGTTTCGTTCTCGATCTATTTCATCGAGGTCAAGCTTCTTAGTTCTTATCTTTTGACTTTCTTAAGCCTTAGATATTTTTAGGTCGCTTAGTTATTCGACCATATACATTTTTCTAATGTCTAAATTAATGCTGCCAGCTTTGGCTGCTTTGTAGCTCATTATATATTTTTTCAGGAGGCTTAATTGGGTTAGATTAGCTTTGCCTGCTCTGGCTGTCTTGGAGCTCATTTTTTGTCTGGTGTAATTGGCTTGATTAGCTTGCCAGTTTTGGCTGTTTTGCCTCATTTTCATTCTGGAGGCTTGATTAACTTAGATTAGCCTTGTCTATTCTAGTTGTCTTGCAACTCATTTTCTTTTGTTGTCTTGATTAATTGGCTTGATCAGCTCCAGTTTTGGCTTATTTGCAGCTCATTTTCATTTTGGAGGCTTAGTTAACTTAGATTAGCTTTGTTTGTTCTGGTTGTCTTGCAACTTATTTTTATTCTTTATGGATCTCTCTTTTCGAGGTCATCTATCAAAAATAAATCGTTTATCTTTTATTTCTCTTATCGCCGCTGAGATAGTGTGTCTTATGAGTTGCTTACCTTATCTGCTAGTGATGTGGGCTTCGCCGCTATAACAGAGATAATGTGTTCTTATTTTCGAAGCTATCTGGCCAAGGTGCTATTCTGTGCCGGTCAGATATTGGTCTGGAGCTTAGTAGATGGTCTTAATGTTCGGCATGCTCTCTACAAGTATACGGTCTTTCGCTCGTCTCTTGGAAATTTAGAAATCATCACACCAATTATCCAAAAATAAGTAAGTATTTGTGCCATCGCCAATAATACATCGTGTATGTCTCTAAACAAAGTAATAGACTCACCTAATTCCAGGAAAAACCGTGGACATCAATTTGTAATCAATTAAGTTGCCATTGATTTTAAAGTACTTGGCCTTCAAAAATCTAGCTCAAACCTTATCCGAATCTCTAATACTCACCCATAACTTCATCAATATTGCCCTATTAACAACGGCCAACCTCTTTATCCCCGAACCACCTTCTCCACAAGGGCAGCATAGAGTTATGACTTATATACTCGACCTTATAGATGCTCTCATAGCACCCAAACCATTTGAGAGCTTCTGTTCTGAACAGCAAAGACTTACTGCTTGAATTCGTGCTATCTGCAACTTTGCATGACCCAAATAAAGGATTTTTTATTTTTCACCGCACAGTAGAAGTGTTGCTTCACGATACCACATCAGTGATGCATTAAACTTAACTACTGTATGATAGACGCATTATTGTGTCTAATATGTCTCAATTGTATATATTGTTAGTGTTCGATTTTGTATTTATTTTGTTATTTTATGTCTTTGTAGGTATTTTTAGAGAAATAAGCTCTTGCGGCGAAATTGGCTCGAAAAGTGGTGTTTTACACCCCAGGATAGAGTACTAAAGGCACCCCAGAAATACACCGGAAGCACCCCAGAAATGTGTCGGAGGAACCCCGGAAAAATTACTACCTACGCCCAAAAATTACTATTTGCACCCCATAAGACAAGTGCTAAAGGGACACCCGTGCAGGATTAGGGGGAGGACATGTTCTTCTCAAATTCAAAAAATGAATTTTGGCGGGAAAATATTTTCATTAACAGCAGAATTTCAATCGGATATTTGGACGTGATTTAGTGAGATTCAATCCATGAAACTTAGTGGGTAGACGTGATATGACTATAGAAAGCTAGTATGGGTGATTTTATCGATCAAATTTGGCTGGATAACTTGGTTTAATCCAAACAGGGAGTTGGAGGAAAAACATGAGCTTGCATGAGTTGTGAGAAATTTAAACGTGTACTGCACGTGCTTGGAAGATTTAATCGATATTATAGAGCGTGAAGAAGGTATAAAAGGAAATAAATACAGCTGCAGATGCGTGAAAATCAAAATCAATGAAAAAAATGGAAAAAAATATACCCGAGTAAAAGAAGATTATTTGTAGTTAATGGAGGAGATTCAATGTCGCAATTATGTATAAATAGGTTCCTAGGATCACATAGAAGGGGGGTAGAGAGTTTGGGGTCGATAGGAGAGCTCAGGAGGCGTGAATCAAGAGTTTTCAGAACTCTGTTGTTGCTGTTGCTGCTGCTGCTGCTCGTGAAGAATAGGGAAACAGCGACGGTTTCTTCAACTGGTTGTAACAGTTTCTTCAACTGGTTTGCAACATTTATCTTCGTTGTAACAGTTTCTTCAACTGGTTTGCAACATTTATCTTCATTGTAACAGTTTCTTCATCCTCTTCTGCAACATTTATTTTCATATTTGTAACGATTATCTTCATCATAACAGTTGAGAGTTGAAACAGTCGGTCTGTAACGCAACTGTGCTGTTGCAGATTTCTTGTTTCATTATTTTCTCTTCTTGTAAACACTTTTTGAGCCATGAATACATATTTTGAGTGTGTTTTCGACATGATGAGTTAAACCCCAACACTAGGACGACGGAGGAGGCCGAACTTCATACATGGGTAAATTTATTTTTATTCTTTTTATGACTTTTGCATTAAAATTAATTGAAATATGATTTGATTAAATTGGTTGTCATTTGATTAGATGGGTCATGCTTAGCTTAGGTGATTTGATGTCCCATGCTTAACATTTACAATCAATGTTTTGAGAATCTACCTTGGCAAAAATAGAGTCCATGTTTATATTTCTTGAGCTAAAATTGTTGAGAATAAATAAGTGAACCTTATGTTATAAAGATTGGCTAAATCCTTAGTCCCAGTACCTCTCGCCCATTGTTAATAGTCTTTGTATATATTTATTTAGTATTTTTAAAAACTTTAATCTCTACGAATCCGAGTGAACGACAACCCTATTTCTTACCACTATCTAAAATTATATCAATTTTTGGCGCCGCCGACGCGGACTTGTTTTTAAGTTAGAGTTTTTAGATTTTTTTTTTTTTTAGATTTTTATTATTTTCTCTTTGTTCTATTTTACGTTTCTTTGGGTATATTTCTTTGTGCTAAAGGTTTGGAGTGTGGACCGAATTTTTTTTTTAAGCCAAAGACTTTGGTGACTAAGAGATTAGGAGCCAAAGATAAAAGCTAAAAGAAAAAGAAAAGAAGGACAAAGAATTTTTTATTTTTTATTTTTTTTTTAAATTAGATTTTTTTTTTTAGATTTTTTTTTTTTAGAAATTGTAAATAGGACTTTATTTTTGTAAATTTTTATTTTTGAACCTTTTATTTATTTATTTTTGGAACATTAAACGTTGGACTTTAATTATTATTTTTAACCCTACGGAAGGGTAAAATTTTAAATATAAACTGTTTGCAGGGAAGGACGACGATTACGATATCGTCTCGGCCCCTCGGGTTCGTACATGACATAGGAGTCGTGGCCCGAGTCGACTACAACTGTTTCATCGCCCGTCTGGTACGGGAGGTAAGCTTCTAAACACCCGCGAATCCCCTGTCAGCGGGTTTACTGTCTTCCTTAAGGTGCATATATGTTGAGGTTTTGAATACGGACTTTAATTTCCTAGTAAAGGGCAAGGCCAGGCCATACAAGATAAGGGTTCGGATTTCATCACCGTTCTCTTCTTGCCCGCCTTAGGAACACATAACCTACGCGAACCCAAGCTTAAAATACTGATTAGAACGAGACCGATAGGGTAACGAGCTTGTATGAAAGTCATTCAAAGGGAAGTATTGGGTATCTTATTAGCTTAACTCAAAAGTTCAAGAAGATTACTGTGAGCCGACTAGAGCCGCCCTAACGGGAAACGTTGCCAAAGAGGTGGGGGTATCAAAGCTCCTCTGAGCTTCCCCTACTTCTCTTCGACTCACTTTATTCGGATCGATCTGGAGAGGTTTGCTAAAACGATACCTAGTTGCCTTTTGGAGGAATAGAAGTTGGTCTAGAAACAATCTAAGGGAGCCATCATGCTTTTTGTTTGCTAGATTCAATAGGTTTGATTTGGTCGAGTCAGCCTTGTTTGTGATTGTGTAGAATTCCTCTGTAGTTTGTATTTTCGGGGTGATGAATCCTTTTCAGGAGACGCCACCTGAGATGACGTTACGAGAGTATATGAGTAGAAATTCTCATTATCAGGAGACGCCACCCGAGATGACGTTACGAGAGTATATGAGTAGAAATTCTCATTATCAGGAGACGCCGCCTGAGATGACGTTACGAGAGTATATGAGTAGAAATTCTCATTATCAGGAGACGTCATCTAAAATAACTCTTGGTAAATATATGCAAGGGAAACGACATTGGGATGTTCCAACGGTAAGCGAGGAATCACATCTAATGATCTACGAGAAGTATTATAAACACAGACCGCCTAGTTTGGAACAAAGATTAAGAATTCTTGAATGTCAGAAATTATATTATGATGATGAGGAGAAGGATAGTACTGACGAAGAATCTGAAATATGTAGGCATAGTGATCAGGAAACTATTAATCCAATTGAGCTTTCTAATGATGATATTATTTCTAGTTCAAATCCAAATAATTTTTATGATTATTCACCTGTTCAAAAGGACGAGGATTTGATTAGGGATACCACCGTTTTAGACGATGTAGTTTTTCCTTTTGATTACGAAGCCTATAGTGGTTTAGAGGAATGGGTTTATTATGAAAATGTTGTTTTAGAGTCTAGCGACTTAGAAACAATAGTCTTAGACGAAGAAGATAGACTCGTAGAGATGAGTAAAGATGCACTACCTGATAATAACTTAGAAGAATCAATTGACCATTTCCAAGAATCTGATGATCTAGAAATTAGGGAGATTGTGACTAGTCTATCTAGAGACACTGAAAACTCTAAGTTTGGGGGTGATTATCACTTTCCTAGTGCCTTACCTTTAACTCTCAGAAAGTCCCCTCACTTAGGACTTGATATCTGTGCCTCGACCATTTTACAAGATTACCTTCATACTCGTTTTCACGAACCTAATGATGTCCAAGAAGAAGTTCAGTCGTTAGAAACCCATCCTCTGGTAATCAAAAATGGATTGTCAGGTGGTGGATGGATATGTTCCACAAACACTGCTTGATCCATTAGTGGCATATATGTCAATTGTCGCAGTACACACGTGTGATTGATGGTGTATTTTTCTTCATGCGTGGGGATCTAAAATCACAAAACATCAGAGCGCTATCCTACTCTCTGGCCAGAGGAAAACACAGAAATAGGATGATGAACCATGTTCACATGGACTTGCCCACAAGTTATATAGTATGATGATAAAACGTCATAAAATACCCACATGATGGCCATGACAATGTCTTCAACATAGGCATACATGTGGACCCCACGATACACATGGGATGCTCTTTTCTCTCTCATGTGAATGAGTAGTGATCCAACGATCCTAATTTCCCTCCGAAGACCATTTACGCTCACCTCAACCATTCAAAAATATAAAGTCTTTTTTAGGGAGAGTCTTTCCTTATGGGCGGCTAAACTTGTCCCATCTTTGTCCCCCTAGTGTGCAGACAAACTCTTTAAATAATGCCCTTTCTATGACCGACAACTTTAGCTGTCTTTGTCCGAAATTTATGCATTCTTTAAAATTACTTTTGCACCCTTGTATATCCTTGGTAGTCCCATTTTTATCATCTATCCTTTTCTATAAAACACTTCCTTCATTTTTTTCCCATCACTATTACACAACCCAAATCTCTCGTAAACAAAAGTACCATTTTCATCGCTTCAAACTAGAAACAGGCCACAATTAAACGGAAAGAATTGGATCACGTTGAAGTTATCGGAAAGAAATGGCGGGGAATTTCGACAAGGTTGATCTGAATTTTAAAGCGACAGAGTTAAGATTAGGTTTACCAGGTACAGATGAAGAAGGGTCATCTGAAAAACAACAACCACAAACACCAAGAAACAACAAAAGAGGGATAGCTGATTTAGGAAATGAAAATCCGTGCGGTGGATCCAATAATAATTCTAGCGTGTCAGATTCTGGTGACCGTGAAGTTGCTCCTGCAGCAAAGTAAGTTCTTAATCTTTTGACTAATCATGTGCTACTAGATTTTGTGATTCTGGTGAGCTGATGATTAATGGGTTTTTTTTTTTCCCTTTGAAAATTCTGCAGACAACAAGTTGTAGGATGGCCACCAGTGAGATCATACAGGAAAAACAATTTGCAAACGGCGAAGAAATCAGAAGTAGAAGCACCAGGAATGTATGTGAAAGTTAGTATGGATGGAGCACCTTATTTAAGGAAGATTGATTTGAAAATTTATAAAGGGTATCCAGAACTACTGAAAGCTTTAGAAAATATGTTCAAATTTAGTATTGGGAAATATTCAGAGAGAGAAGGTTATAATGGTTCTGAACATGCTCCTACTTATGAAGATAAAGATGGTGACTGGATGCTTGTTGGTGATGTTCCATGGGATATGTTCATTTCTTCTTGCAAAAGATTAAGAATTATGAAAGGGTCTGAAGCTAGAGGCTTAGGATGTGGTGTTTAAAACATAAGCAGCCATATATCAAAATTTTAGTTTCAGAAAGAGAGATCAACTATTAACAAGAGGACCAATTTTTTTTTTTGAAGCTTGGGCTGACCAAGATGAAGAAGAAGAAGTATGAGATATGATATTTCTTTCTCTCCTTGTCATGGAGATGAATTGAGAAGAGAAGACGCTGTGAAAAGAGAAAACAGAAAAGAATGAGGTACAGCTTTAGTCAGTTCATCCACCACCACCACCACCACCACCACCCTTGTTACATCTTTTGATTGATTTCTTGATTTAATTGTAACTCTAAAAAAATGAAAAATAGTTCACGGCCGAGGTTTTTGTGATGTTTAGTTAATATCTTGTAATGATCTACCTCCTCCCACCCATATTAAACCAATTACACTTATATATGAAGATAGATTTATAGAAAATATTTGTTTTTTTTCATGCAATTTGTAAAGAGATTAAGAAGAAAAGAAAACAAAAAGAGCTTTTATTAATTATTACAGTACATGTTTTTGATTTCCATCCTAAGTTTTGGTTATGTATTTTGTTTGGGAAGTTCCTGAGAAGAAGATAATTATTCAATTTGGTGTGAAAAAATCGGTATTTTTCTATCAATAGTGATTTAATACAACTCTCTCTACCATTTTTTGTTCCTTGAATCCGTGTTACTCAGTTCTTTGTTTGTGTAAGTGGAATAAAATGAAAACATGAGACTGAAAAAGGTTGCATTTGGAGATGGAATTCAAACCCATATCCATGGTTTTCAGAGTTGATTGATTCATGCTGAGATATCGATGTCACCAGAGCTACAAAACTTATCTTCCACTTTGCAATATTAACTCTGGTTGAATTCACTGATTTTGACGAGTTTCCAACTCAAATTCATTCATAGTAATACAGTCTTAAGTTTCAACTCAATTCATTCCTAATAGATTCACAATACAATCTAATCGGACAGTTAGCATCATTCCTAAAGTTGACTATTGAGCAAAACTAATATTGGCGGGGTCCAATAGTTTCCCTTCATCATCTGCAGTAGATACATTTGTATACAGCTAGAACATGGGTATCTGGTTCTGGTCTGCCAAACAGGAACCTTTCAGATTCTTTTGCTTTGTGTAGTAGTATCATATGAGGTGAGTGATTTCTAAGAAACTAGGTGTATTGAATTTTGATGAACTGTTCTTGCTTGACTAGTTAGTTAGGAAAATGAGGAGGAAGTTTCTCATTAAAGGTTTTTATTTTAAGCTAACTGAATTGTGCAGCTTCTTTCCTTCACACAATGCCTCTAGGATTTTCAATGAGCCGTTTCCGGTTCGAATCTCGAGCTACCTAGAACAAATTTGATGGTTATGTAACCGTGTCAAGCAGTTCTAGTTCCAATAGGAAATTGCCAACTTGGGGGATCATTGTGGGGCTCAATGGCTCACAACGGAGGCATAATGTTGGTAGCTCGAAAAGTGCATTGAAAAATTCATCATTTACAAACAAGGTAGTACGCGAAAGATTATTAGGACAATTTTGAATAAAGCACAAAGATTATTATGACAATTTTGTGTCACAAGATGCACAAAGATCATAGAAGATTTTATTTCTAGAACAAGTTAGGCAGAAAGAAAAGGAGAAATCACTCATCACGATACATAACAAACATAGAGCCATTCTCAAGACCCATCATCCGTCACCGTTTAGATGGTCCAAGCTTTTCCAATTACTCTTGAGACGGGATATATGAGATAATCCCAAACCACAAAACTATAAAGGATCAAAAACCACGTCACGGTTTTCAGTCAAAATGATTGAGACGAATCGAGCAGGTTAAAATCATTCGACGGGATCAAAATGCTTATCTAGTTTGAGATTTTTGAACAGGGGGTCAACAGTAGAGTTGTAGTTATCATTCATCTTCAAAGTTCAAACACAACTTCTGGTTTATGTGGTTCAATCTACAGTTCTAATGCAGTTAGGAATGGTTGTTGCTTCATGCTTCGATAATGGAAAATAGTTTGAGGTTGTAATCACCAGACCAGTATAATGCGTACTGAACCCGTTGCAACATCTTATCATGTTATTCAGTTCGTTATCCTTTTCATTCTTTAAGAAGATTTAATGAAAGAAAAGACTGATCTAAGGATGGGCCAACTGAAGACTCATAATGGTGTAACATTCTTGACTGGTCGTCGAATACTCTTGGTGCAACTATGGATACTTAGCTGTATTCTGCTCGAGTAGCCATCCATACAGAGAAGTAATGAAAGAACTCATAGCCACGTCTTAGTTGGACCACATATACTAATAGTTCTAGCACATATTCAGACTTTAGCTCTATACATTGGATTCCTTAAAAGCGTCTCTTGGACTTTTCTCCTTCTACCCATGATTTGCACCATGGTTTAACAAATAATGGAACTCGCACGAAAATTGCTTAAAGCAACGAAAATATATATAAAGTTTTTCCTTTAGTCGATATCCATAGAAATACTAGAAAAGAAAGAAGATCGTAGATCTTGCCTCACGTGCATTTGTTTTCCCGCATTCAACATCGAGATGATGGAGTTATTACTTCTCATGAATAGATATAGATACCTTAGAAAGATTGGAAACAACATCTCATGTGCAGCAAACTAGCAAAGCACTTCTTAAAGGCTGGTTTAGAAATAACGCAATCCCTATTTAATCACCCTCAAAAAAGAGAAGAAAAATCTATCTAAGAAATCAACAACCTAAAAACTCAATACCATCCCTCACTCTAGAATAAAAGTAGCACTGGTGGAGCTTACCCTCTCTCTTATTGGTTGGTGAGCGTAACCGCACGTTTTCATTGGCTCGGAAAAAAAACCATTCGTATTTGTCGGATGAAATTTCGTGAGATATGGTGCATTGATCTGACAATGTGCGTTGTAGATTGGGTGGGTGGTTGGGACACACACGATGGACGGCCCTCATTATTTAGAAAATTGTTATATTAATTTCATGTATTTATTGTGAAAATCCTGAAAATAAAGAAAACTACTATATTAATTTCGGACATTTATGATTAAAATAAATAAAAAAATCAATTCAACACATTTATGGAATAAAATAATAAGATTTATATTTTTTGAATCTTTTATAGTTTCATGTATTTATTATAAAAAATCCATAAAATAAAAACAACTACTATATTAATTTCGTATATTTATGACTTAAAAAAAAATCAAATTCAACATATTTATGGATAAAATAATAAGATTTATATTTTTTTTGAATCTTTTATAAGGAAAAAAAATCTAGAAATGCCAAAGAAAACTACTATATTGATTTAGGAAATTTATGATTAAAATAAAATAAAATCAATTCAACATATTTATGGAATAAAATAATAAGACTTATATTTTTTTGAAAAAAAAATGATTTAAAAAGATTTATATTTTTTGAATCTTTTATACGGAAAAACAATATAAAAATGACAAAGAAAACTACTATATTAATTTCGAAAATTTATGATTAAAATAAAAATCAATTCAATTATTTATTATAAAAAATCCAAAAAAAATAAAAAACTACTATATTAATTTCGTACATTTATGACTGAAATAAAAAAAAATCAATTCAACATTTTTATGGAATTACAATAATAAGATTTATATTTTTGAATCTTTTATAAGGAAAAAAAATCTAGAAATGACTATATTAATTTTTAGTATTAATAATAAACATCTAGAAAATCCAGACATGTTTATACGGTAAAAACTGACAAAAAATCCAAGCATATTCATAAATCTGATACAGAAAATAATTTCAAAGATTTTATCCATTTCAATGGGGTAAAAATATTTTTAAATTAATATTAATTTGGTCTTAAAAATGGTATGCCTTTAATATACACACGGTTATTCGGGGGGGGGGGGGGGGGGATATCAATACGCAGATAATTTCTTTAACTATCAAGTTGTCGCTACTATTATTATTAAAAATCTTTTAATTAATACTAATATGTTGTTAATAAATTATGAAAATAATTTGCCTAATTTTCTTCCTTTAAGATATTGATTGATATTGTTTCTTAATAAAAGTAATTTCTTATCGAAATTTAGTTTTGGTGACTGAATACAAGCGAAAGCCAAACGTCATTGTTCGCACGTTACTTTTCTTTTCGGGTTTTTTTCTTTCTTTTTTTCGGTTTCTTACAATCTAGGATTTTGTTGTCTAATCTATTATTATTGTTTGTTTTGCATGTAATCAATAGGTTGCGGTGATGGGAAGTCAATATTAAGCTTTTACTGGTGGTATGTTTCTTACCCATTTTCAATATAGTCCATGATGTTTATGGGTTTAATCTTTTCAGAAAAATCAAAATATTTAGTTTGGAAAGGTGGTTTAGGAAGTCGACATCTCATCAAAAGTGTTTGTTTGAAAATGTGAAATTTAAGTACCAAATTCTATTTAGGTCTCAATTCGGTTTCTGCTAAGGTTATAGTTTGTTTGTTGACTATCTCTGTGTTTCAGGTGCGAGAGCAATTCCAGAATAATTTCATTAGAATGGGGTAAGTATGATTATTTGTGGGTGCATTTTACACATAGAAATTGTTATTGGCTATTTTCTGCGGGGTTGAGGAGATGCCTACAAACAATTATGCTGAGAGCAGGTAACTGATATGGTGGAGTAATTTTTATTAAAATTTGTGGAGGAAAATGGTGGTGTGCAGTAGTGGGGTATAGCTTATGAAGATGCGATGTAAGGTTGTTTATTTTGTTTTCTTCATTTTCTGTTTTATTATGATGATTTTCTCAAAATAAAATATGTATAGCAAAAGTAGGTGTTTAATCGTGTTATTGTTATTTTTTTGTAATGTTGTTCATGGTATGATATTTTTAGTTTACACAAATGTTTAGTTCATTGAGATTATTTGTTCATAATGGTTACTGCAGTTCACGTGTTCATGATTTAAAAATGATAAATTTTGGGAAGGAGGGACACACCTATTCATTATAATGGTAGTTGTATTTTTGTGTTGTTGGTATCATTTGCTTGACACAAATTCTAGGTTTTGGCCTATCGCAGGGTGCAGTGCGGGTTAACTAAATGGTGCTTATAATTTTTATTTCGTGAATCAGATGTGTTATGCCGATGAAGACACTGACAGGACATTCCAAACATGTGGTGTTAGTCAAAATCTCAATTTGGTAAATTCATTTACTTTTATGTTTGGTATATCCTAGTGATTCACATATCTTTGTGCAAGCACCTGCTGGGAAAGGATACTTTGATGTCGATTTTCTTATAGAGGTGTCTCAGATACTGGTGTTGTTCAAATTTAGTGTATAGCTATTCATCCAGAAGTCTGACAGGCTCTTTGAATCCTACAAGGGAATTGAGGAGTGTCCTGGATGAGCAATCAAGAAATAATGATTTGGATCATGGTGGAGAAGAACCACAACCAATTTCATCCATCACTTCCTGATGAAGGGGAAACCCATCAATCCATCACTTCCCTACAGGTTCGGCAATATTTTGATTTTTATTCAGAACACCCTATTACTAATTTTTCATCTGGATTTTTTTTTGTGAATTGACATTACCTAAGTTTTATATGCACGTTGCAAATGGATTTCTAATAATTTGATACTTTCAGACTTAAATTTGCTTAAATTCACTCCATTAGGTGTAAAAAAACTCTTTTCTCATGTTAGAGGAGGGAGGATGGAAATGTGAGTAGGTTTAAATTAGATAACTCTCTGTTAGAATCAACATAGTTAACCAAAATGTTGGCGACTTTAGACTTTATGTAATTGTTAGCTTAATTTCTTTAAAATTAGTAATTTACACCTATTATATTTATGGAAAGATTTTTTATTATTATTTTTTGAAGCATTTATGGAACGATGCATACATATTAATGACGTAATCTTTTTCAACAGTTGTAATTATATATGGAAAGAAAATTTTAAATTAGTGTTTATAAAACTCAAAATTTCTAAAAAACCTTAGGGCAAAAAAATCTTTAGAGGTGTACTTATGGTAAAAGAATCCCAAACGGCTAGCTTAAATATTTAGTATGTTAAAAGAAATCTTTTTCTTACCCTGTATTTTCGAAATAATTTAGGGAAGAAAAATCTTTCCAATAATTTGTTATATTTTATTGCCACACAAAGCAATTTAATTCCATTTCATCTCTCAATTCTCATTGTTTTCTTTGCAGCCGGGTCTCAAAGTTCTATATTAAGGACATTGGCATGGACATTTGTAAAATGAATAATTATCTTTGTCATCTTAGATATATTCTCTAAACATGTACAAGTCTTTTCGATGATGTAGTAGTGAATATATAATTATAAACCAGGATGATACTGGCCCCGTCCATCATTTTCAATTTTATGTAGAGCCAAAAGGATAAATGTTAATATGAAATAGGGAAATAGGAGGATGGATGTAAATCCCAAACAACATTGTTAAGTTATTGTCCTAAGAGCATTCTACTCTCTCTTTGCTTTCCTTTATAAATTTTTCTGATATTTTTGATGGGGTTCTGCTAGATTATTGAATTATAGTTTTTTGTGAAACCTATTCTTATTATTCCTTTTCTTTCTCGAACAGGATATACGCAAGAAATTGCTTTGTTTAATAGACCATGTTGTAACGGCACTTCGTTAACTTGACCTACGGTTAATGTAAAAAAAGAAGGTCCCTTTAATCGTTCAATTCCAAGAGAGTTTTATGTTTTGTTTTAAGCCACATACATAATAAAATTAGCTATATGCATCACTAAAAATCCAGCAACCAAATTATTTAATTAACCAATACAATATAGATTCTCTTTGCCAATAAAGGTACTCCAATCATTAATTAGTGGACAATCCTTGCGGTTAAAGTAACAATCACGAGTATTCAAACAGAGTCTTAGTGCGATGTTAGTTCATTGCTTGATTACAACTTCTTTGACGGGAAGCATTTCATCTGTTTTGTACTTTCTAGAATTGGAAAACTATTTTATGTTATATCGTGTGTTCTTTTAATGTCTCTAATATCATATACTAATATTTGAGTGTGATTTTTCATTTAACTATCAGGAGTTGGTGCCTGGGTTGGGTTGACCGCTTGATTCTTAACACAAGTATATGATTTCTGAAGAAAGATATATCAATGCATTTTCTTGATTACATCATCTTCGACGGGGAACACTTTATATTCTTTTCACTATTTAGGGTTGAAAATCTATTTTATATTAATATCGATTTTTAGTATCACTAATATCAGATATCCATACAACTATACAATGAGTGTGATTTTACATTTAATTATAGGGACTTGGATCCAGGAAGAGAACTTGAGTTGGCCGCTTGATTCCTAACGCAAGTATTCGATTCTTAAAAATATAGGTCGGTGAATTTCCTTGATTACATCATCTTCGACGGGAAGCAATTCATATATATTCTTTGCAATATTTAGGGTTGAAAATCTATTTTATATTAACAATAAATACAATTCTGACAAGTAGGAGTCATAAATAGGAAAAGAAAAAAATGATGAGAATTCATAACCAATATAATTTAGATTCCATTTTCCAATGAAAATACTCCAATTATTAATAGGTGATCCTTACGGTTAAAGCAACAATCACGGATATTCAAACGGGTTCATAGTGGGATATTAGTGCATTTCCTTGATTACAACTTCTTTGACTGGAAGCACTTCATCTGTTTTGCACTATTTAGAATTTGCAAGCTATTTTTATGTTATATATCGTGTGTTCTTTTAATGTCTCTAATATCAGGTACTAATACAACCATATAATGAGTGTGATTTTTCATTTAACTATACGGACTTGGAGCCTGGAAGAGAACTTGAGTTGGCTTCTTGATTCCTAACGCAAGCTTAAGATTCTTAAGAAATATATATCAGTGCATTTTCTTGATTACTTCTTTGACGGGAAGCACTCTACATGCTTTGCGATATTTAGGGTTAGCAATCTATTTTATATTAAGATCGTGTTATTTTTAGTGTCTCTAATGTCAGATATCAGCACAACTATATAATATGTGTGATTTTTCATTCAACTACAAGAAGTTGGAGACGGGAAAAACAATTGAGTTACTCGCTTGATTTTTTTTACGCAAGTATACGATTTCTGAAGAAAAATATATATGTGTGTTTCCTTAATTACATTTTCTTTGACGGGAAGAACTTCATATGCTTTGCGTTATTTAGAGTTGGCAATCTATTTTATATTAATATCATGATTTTTTTAATGTCTCTAATATCATATATCGATGCCTATATAATGATTAATGACATTTCCTTGATTACTTCATTGACGGGAAGCGCTTTGTATGCTTTGGACTATTTAGGGTTGGCAATCTGTTTTATATTAATATCGTGTTATTTTTAGTGTCTTTAATGTCAGATATCAACACAACTACATAATATATGTGATTTTTCATTCAACTACAAGAACTACAAGAAGTTGGATCCTAGAAAAACAGTTGAGTTAGCCGCTTTATTTTTAACGCAAGTATATGAATTCTGAAGAAAAATATATATGTACGTTTCCTTAATTATATTTTCTTTGACGAGAAGCACTTCATATGCTTTGCCCTATTTAGAGTTGACAATCTATTTTATATTAATATCACGATTTTTTAGTGTCTCTAACTTCAGATATCGATGCCTATATAATGGCTAATGAGTGTGATTTTTCATTTAACTATAAGAAGTTGGAGCCTGGAAGAGCAGTTGAGTTGGTCCCTTAATTCTTAACACAAATATACGATTTTTGAAGAAAGATATATCAATCCATTTCCTTGATAACATTTTCTTTGACGGGAAGCAATTCATATGTTGTGCACCATTTAGAATTTTCAATCTATTTTATATTAATATCGTGTTTTTTTAGTGTCTCAAATATCAGATATTGATACAACTGTATAGAAAGTGTGATGTTTCAGTTAACTACCAATAGTACTGATACATGTAATGTAATGGACTACTTATTGATTTCAAAGGTCGGTATAATTTTTCAAAAGTATTTTTATTTAAGAGGATTTCTTAATCTCCAACACTTTAAACAATATGTAATTGGTGAATAATTTGGTTCCGATTGTTAATCTACTAAATGATTGCTTTAAAAAAAATATATATTATTGGTGTTTTCATGGTACACCGTAGTTGTTAATTGAGATCCCTTCTTGGACGAGTGCAGGGCTTCGCCCAACTGAGGATCGATTCCGCCGTACCCGTTTCGAAGCACGGGTTAAATACTAAAAAAAATAATCAATTATGTATTTATAGCTTAAAATATTTTAGTTTATTTGTAAAATTGATTATTATTTTATTATATTTGATGAAATTAATTTTCAAAACCATGTTAGATCTTCAAATCATAATAATATTAAATATTTGATTATTATAAAGTTTTAACTGTTAATTGTCAATCAGTTGGATAGTAATTCTATAAACTTATAAGAACTCTTATTAGGACGGGTGCGGGGCGAAACCCCGCCTCAGTGAACATGAACTGACAATGTAAGAAATTCCAGCCGTCCCGATGCGTAACACGGGTTATAAGCTAGTTAATAGGTTAAAAACCTTCAAAAAAAAAAAAAATGATTAATAGATTAAAAGGTCAATCCATACTTGTCGATTGCCTTTTAGAGTTTAAGATACCAAATCATAATGCAGTGTTTAGGCCAGACTCTAGACTATGGACCTTTCGTGAACCATATACCTTCCCAGGCCCAACAACAAACGAGGATTGAAGTTTAAACTATGCGGATCTGGTTAAATGGCGGATTTGACATTTTTACCCACGTCTAATTAGGGGTGAGCATTTCGACTGTAATCCGTGGATTTAACCGGGACCAACCGCATTTTTGCGGATGGATGCTCAAATCGTTCGCTAATGGGTTGGATGCGGATGTGATTTTTGGAATCCAACGGATTACGGGTTGGGTCTAGATGTAACCTTGAAAATCTGTTGGACATCCATAACCGTTAGATTAATGATATTTTAGGAATTCTCAAAGTGTTTGCTTGGAGTGTTGTTCATAGCACTTTTATATTGATATACATGTATAGAATGTGTGGGTTCTAAAAGAGATCATCTATGTTGGCTTTATTTTTCAATCATAAATTTTAGCTACAACAAATCCATTGGATTATCCGTACCCAATCCGTTCATCCGCGCATCCATTGGATGCAAATCCATTGGATGTTGGATTGGATGCGGATGCCAAATTCAAAATCCGTCATTTATTGTATTGGATGCGTATGAGGTAAAAGCCGGTCCATACCGGCCCATGCTCACCCCTACGTCCAATCCATTATCCGTCAGATGTGACACTCGCGGATGAGCAGATTAAAAAAGTTGTAAACGAAAATGGGTAAATGTTGAACATGAGTAATATAATTTAAATTTAAAACTTAGATTACTAAAATATAAGTAATTAACATAGCAAGAATAATACAATGTCTTTACAACAACGAAAATTATAATGTTTATTGATATGAAGGTCTCTGATCAATCCAAAATTGATACTTTTGGAATATCATTGAGGATCTTCGATGCTTCTCAATAGCAAGCTATATATATTGTTCATCAATTTTCTATAATAACCTTTATATACGTATAATGCTAACATTATCCTTAGGCTCCGGAGTCCAACGGTTGGGTGATGTTCCACCCATGTCCAACCCGTGACCGGCTTCAAAAATTCACCCGCGTCCAATCCTTCGATAAATGGATTGGGTTGTCACCCGCCAAAATGCGGATTGATTTGGATAAAACCTGCGGATTTGGGTGTTTTTACTCACCCCTAAACTACAAGGATATATGCTAGCTAAGCTTACGGGTGAGCATAGGTCGATATGGGTGATGGGATCCCTAAAACACATCATTTGAATATCAAATACTTGTGTTTTACTTGGTTATTTCTATTGTGTTAGTGTATATTACGCCTTGTTTGCATTTTATAGGTACATTATGTTGGGTGCAATAATCAAAAACAAGGAAAAATCAAATAAGCAAAATTTATTGATACTTAGCTCCTTTATAATGGAAGTGATCGATTTGACGAAACGACGAGCTCCCCAGATCTCCGCAACAACAACAAGGTAAAACTTTGGAAAACAGAGTGAGTCACGTGTTCAACACGCTGTCCTTAAGACATTAGCGCCCGGCTACACTCATGAGTGATGCTATAGCCCTCACAGGACGGATATCTCCAGGATAAAACACCCAACTACACCTACTACTAGCATATGTAGTAGATGCTCAACTTGAGCTTGGCAACTCAAAAAAACTCCGAAACAAAACCTTAAGGAAAAACGCGAACGCTTAAGAAAACAATATAAAAATATTTTCCCTTGGGATCCCTCTAAAATATAGAAAAATCCCTTTCCCGTAGATTTTACAAAAGTAAAGAATTTGTTTATATAATGGAATAATACAACTTAAAAAGAGGAAATCCCCGATGTGGGACTAAAAAGTTTCATTCACAAAAGAAAACAATAAGTTATTATTTTTCTTAAAAACTTTAAAAATCAATTTTTTATTAATTGTTTTCCAACAATCCCCCACATGAATGAAAACATCGGTAAAACATGAAAAACACAAATAGATCTTGGTAAATCAACACCCTAATCCCCACGATCCTGCCTGACCGAACAGACATACGGACCATCCGAGTGTTGATATCATACTAGTCATTTCTATGTCCTCTCCCTAACGCAAAAGTGTGTTGACCCCAGAGTCATTTTATGGCTTGTATAAATCATAATAGTATAGGGAGCTTTCATCTTTAGTTTCTCACAGGTGAGACTAAAGGTTTCTTTCACCAAATTAAAAAACATGAACTAGTGAACCCTTAGTGACCCTTAGGTCCTAAGTTCCGGTAATACCAAAACCATCAAAAATAAAATCACATAAAAAACGCAGGAAATACCATTTTAGGCAAAGGTGTCCATGAGGTCTTGAACCTTTGCTTAGTGAAATATTACCGGAACTACTTGCTAGAAACAGTGAACGCGATGTCTTGAACTGCTAGCATTTGATGTAATTCGCGATAACAACATAAATGATATCCCCAAGGTTGCTGCCAAGCTCGTGCCATTTTGTACAATTTGGCCCTGGACATATCCTGTTTCTCAGAATGCTCTAGAGAATCAAAGCTCATATTCTCATAGGAAGCGGCCCCACTTCCCCATTCAGATAGGTGAGTTTCCATAAAGAGTGTTACTGCTACACCCCACTTCAATCTTAAATTGAAACTATAGACTCATTAAGACTTCTTAAAAGTCATCCTTCACATGCAGTCACACTATCACGTCTACATCATAGGGAAGGGACAGAGAATAAAATTCTCTGATAATGTTTACCTTTACCCACCACAAATTAGTTGTCTCATTCGAAACCTTGATCTTGGGATCTCCAGTCAGCAATGTTGAGTATCCTTCATGGCAAGTTTAATTTATGAGCTTAAGCCCCATCCCCCTCGATGCATTTTTAACTATCTCTTTGGATAAACCTTTCGTCAAAGGTTGCGCGATATTCTCCTTGGACTTTATCCAATCAATGGAAATAATGCCGATTGAGATTAGTTATTTTTAGCTTTAGCTATTATAGCTTGGATAATATAATGTATAGATATAGCTGGCACAGGCCTATGCCAGAGAGGAATGTCTTCTAAAAAGCATCTTAGGCACTCGGCCCCCTCTCGTGCTTTATCTAACGCAATACTCTCAGATTCCATAAAGAATTGAGCAATATATGTCTGTTCGGAAATCTTCCAAAAACAAACCCTCATGCTAGAGTGAAAACATATCCACTCGTCTGAGTCAACTATCCAGTTTGCATCACAAAGTCCCTCAAGGACAGCAAGATACCTTTCATAAATCAAACAAAAGGTAATAGAGTATTTTAGGTACCATAATACTCTACTAAGTACATGCCAATGCTTTTGCTCTGGACTACAAGTATATCTACTTAACTTACTCACAATATAGGCAATGTCTGGACTCTTACAGTTCATTAAATTCATCAGACATCCTATAAATCTTCAGTATTCAAGTTAAGATACTCCATTACCCTTATTTTTCTTGAGTTTACAAGAAGAATCGTACGGAGTACAAGCAGTCTTATAATCAGACTGATTGTATCTCTTAAGAAAAAATTCAACATAATAAGAACGACTAAGACTATAAATGTTAGATTATCTTATAATCCTCATCCCTAAGACTACATCAACATGGCCTAAGTCTTTAAAGTCAACGTTCTCATTCAGCGCATGTTTTTAGTGGAATTAATCACATCTATGTTTGTATCAAGTATAAGCATATCATCAACATACAAGCATACAATCACACAGGCATCCTTAACAAGTTACTTGTAAATATACTTTTCAGATTCATTAACTTAAATCCACTACTCATTATCACATGATCAGATTTTCCATGTCATTTTTACGTGCTTATTTGAAAACCATACAAAGATTTGTTCAACTTACAAATTTTGTCTTCACAACCTTTCACTACAAAGTCCTCAGGTTGGTCTATGTAAATTTCTTTATCTAATTCACGATTTTATAAAAGCTGTCTTAACATCCATCAGATGTATCTCTAAGTTGTTTATGACAGCAATAGCAATTAGCATCTCAATTCTCGTCACATGTGAATAAGAATCAAGGAAATCTACACTTTCTTTTAGTTTATAGCCTTTAGCAACCAACCTAGCGTTATATTTTTCCACAGTTCCATCTACATTGCGATTCCTCTTAAAAACTCATTTACATCATATGGTCTTACTCCCTGGAGGTAAACTAGCAAGATCTCAAGTCTGGTTCTGACAGACTGAGTCCATTTCACTAAATCAAGCTTCTTACCAGAATGAGGTTTCAGTAGATGTTATCGCTTCTTTACGAGTCTGGAAGTCATACTAAGCTAGGCATATTATGAAGTCAGGTCCATAAGAAGTCTCAGTTCTAATGCTTCTACTTCTCCTAGAATCAACTCTACTACATCTTCCTTTGAAGGTAAATTCTGACTAATTGAAAAGACATCTAGGGGATCAACAACACATCCCTAAGAAGAGACAGATTTCAAAATAAACATGTTCAAAGAACTCAACATCCCTAGACTCCATAAAAGTATTCACACCAATGTCAGAAAAAACAGAACTCACAACCAAAAAACTTTATGCAGTAGGGTACTCATGATACCTTATCTAAACACCCCCAACACTTTGACGTATGCATAAGAAGGTTGTCTATCTTTCCATACTCATATGGAGTTTTATATGATCCTTTAAAGGTTACTCTATTCAGGATATAACAGATTTAGAGGACGACCTCCCCTCACAAGTTGGTAGTTAATCCTTTAATCAACATGGCATATATTATCTCCTTAATGGTTCTGTTCTTACGTTTAACTATATTATTATATTATGGTGAATAAGGAGGTGCGATCTCATGAATAATGTCATTTAATTAGTAAAGTTCTCCTATATGAATTTCATAATCGCCATCACGTTCAGACCTAACCCTTTTAGTGGTAACATATACTTCACTTTCAATTTTAAGTTTATACTCTTAAGGCTTCTAAGGCATCATCCTTACCCCAAGCAAGTACACAAGATAGTACCTCGTACAATCATCTACGAAAATTATGAACCACTTTTTACACTTTAGTTTGCTAGGTCTAACTGAATTAATTCTAAGGGCTTAGAATTACTCTGAACATTTTTGCTAAAAGGTTTTATAGCATATTTTGATTCTGCAAGATTTCACTTTTGTGTTCAAAATCCAAACTAAATTTGGGTACGCATACCATGCTAGGTGGTTTATGCATTGACTTATAAGTTTACGGTTTCAAGTCTACCATGCAAAACATTCAAATACACACAAAAGAAAACACGAGAATCAACTATGTTCACTTCATCATATTTTCCTTTAAGCTTATATAGACCCTAAGTCCTATAATTGTTGCCTAAAAAATCACTTCCCTTAGTTATAACAAGTTTTCCAGATTTAATTAAGATCTTAAATCTTTTACCATCTACAACAGAACAAGATACAAGATTCTTGCATATGCCCGGAACATGAAAACTTCATTCAATGTGAGAATATTTACAGATACGAGCTTCTGCTCGACCTTCCCCTTTTATGCAACCTCTGTTGCAGATGAGTTACTCATATAGAGTTTCTCGACATCCCCTATCCTATAATAGGAGGTGAACATGTCTCTGTTGCAACAAACATGCTTGGTGGCTCCAGAGTCCACCCACCAATCTCCCACATTGGTTATTAAAATAACTTCCGACATCATGCTATTGAACTCGTTCTAGTTTGTTTCAACTAAATTAGCATTGACTTCTACTTATTAAGGTTTTTACGTTGTTTACAATTTACTGCTATATGGCCAGGAATTTACAAACATAAAAATCACCCTTCATTAAAGTAATGCTAGATTCAGGTTTACGAAACATACCTTTCTTATGAAGACTACGCTTAGAGTTTCTTTCGATTTTCTCACCTTTGCCAGCTTTGAAAGATTTATTTTTCATCCACATGCGCCTATTAGCCATGTCCCTTGTAGATGACACCTTTATTCACAAACCACAATTCCGAATTGGAAAGTAAAATATGAGTTTTGAAGATAACATCTAGATATACAAACTTCGTTTGAGTCACCATTTCAAAAAACTCATGGTTACCCCATAAAAAACTAATTTAGTCAACAACGAATTTCTGCTCGTCAGAATTTTTCAAGAACGTTTCTCTCTTTTGTAAAATATCAAACAAATACTTTTACAACTCCAAAAATTCTGAAATTTTATGTGGGTAACTATCAGGATGTCTACTACATTAGGTCAAAAGGGTTCATCGAAGTTCCTTCTAGGTTAAGAGATAAACTCAAAACTCTACAGCTGACCAAAAATTCGTTTTTGTTTTTCACTCCACAATTAAAATCCATGATTCACAAACCAACCAACCATTTTCGATTATAACAAATGCTATTGTCTTAAGATTGTTGGGTGCAATAATAAAAAACAAGGAAAAATCAAATAAGCAAAAGTTACTGATACTTAGCTCCTTTATAATGGAAGTGATCGATTTGACGAAACGACGAGCTCCCCAGATCTCCGCAACAACAACAAGGAAAAACTTTGGAAAACAAAGTGAGTCACGTGTTCAACACGCTGTCCTTAAGACATTAGCGCCCGGCAACTTGAGCTTGGCAACTCCGAAAAACTCCGAAACAAAACCTTAAGGAAAAACGCGAACGCTTAAGAAAACAATATAAAAATATTTTCCCTTGGGGATCCCTCTAAAATATAGAGAAATCCCTTTTCCATAGATTTTACAAAAGTAGAGAATTTGTTTATATAATGGAATAATACAACTTAAAAAGAGGAAATCCCCGATGTGGGACTAAGAAGTTTCATTCACAAAAGAAAACAATAAGTTATTATTTTTCTTAAAAACTTTAAAAATCAATTTTCAATTAATTATTTTCCAACACATTACAGTCATGCGACATAAAAGAAAAAAAAGACAACTCAGTGGATCGTATTTGTAGCGCCCCCAAAGCTAGCAGCTGACTAATCCAAGAGATTAACTAAACAAAGAGGCACTAAGAATCTAAATCTTATACTTAAGCATTCAATTTAGAAATCTGCTACAACACTTAACCCAAAAACTAGCCCCGCTCTGAAATATATATATACAAGAACTCCTCTCAAATGATACATATACAATAGTCATTTAGTTTACAAATAGAATATACAACATAATAAACATAGCAGAAGTTAATCAACTAACGGACTCAACTCCTCGAAGCTTCCGTTGCGCAACTCTGATCTGTCTCTGAAACTGAAAGTGGGAATGGGTGAGCACATCATCCCTAAAAAGGGTGCCCAGTAGAAATAACATTTAACTTTCAAGTAATCACTTAAATGATTTGAAAAAACAATACATGCTTTTCCTAAACATTAAAAGACAACCAAGTCACAAAAATAATTAATCATGTATATAGAACTAACTCCTTCATCAAACAATTTATAATATTTGTGCTAACCACACTCATTAGTAATATTGCGGTGTATCGCCCTAGCCATAGTGCATAAAAGCTGAAAGTAAGTAGGTATAAATGAAGGAGCAGTATCCTATATACCTCAGATGGGAATTCTTATTTCCCAAGCAATCAAATGGAAATTCTTATTTCCCAAACATTCATAAAGACAAACAACACATTACAATTCCTTTCCAAGCAATGGAAAGATTAAAAGAACTAACAAACTTTCGGAATTTAGAACTAAACAATGCATGGAATACATAAACAGACAATGCATGAATTTGTTAAACATAAACTTTTGTAAAAGAAAACAACAATAATCACAAAAGAGTTAAATGTAAATTCCCACCTCTTTTGATGATAGGCCACGCCTACCTCGAGATCCACGCTCCACTGGTTCGTCCTTTGAATCGATCGTTGTTAATATAGACTAACTGTTAATCACTCAAGAACTCTAAGAATCTAGCCAAAATGGCTCACACAAGAATCATACAAGTCTACCTAATGGTTCTAAGCCCATTTATGACTCAACTCTTTTTCATTCTCTATCTTTAGCACATATAAATGTTTACTAATTCAATTAGGTTGGTTCTATAGTCAATTAAATATGTCTTATGAATATCTACATCTTTATAGAATGAACCAAAGACTAATTCGGACCATAAGGGGTCCAAACAATAAAAATATGGAAACTATTCCTAAGCCCAACTCCATTAATCCGACTCATTAATTTAAGGCCTGGTCCATCTAGTCAACTGACAGTCTCTAACGGTCAATCTAATAGTCAACGGGTCTCTAACAGACAACGTCTAAATCCAGGTCAAAGTCAACGGTCTATTGGTCTAGTCACTGAGTCAAACCGATTCAACTCAGGTTAACAAGAGTAACTCGACTCTGTCAGATGGTCCGAGTCAGGTAAGTCAGCTATACTGACTGGGATGACTAATAGGCCAAAAGCCTAAGCTAAACTTCTATTGAAATTACAAGAACACAACCAACCTGATTCTATTCATTTGCTCAAAACACAAAGTATTCATAATAACAGAATTCTAGAATTCAAATATACAATTGCAACTTAAGCTTTACCTGCAATTGCAGTACTAAGCCATACTCTTCCTACATACACAATTCATCAGTTGCAACCACTTTGTAGACCACATCAGCTGAACTCTATTCAACATAATCATTTCTATCAAACAACACTGCCAAAACCATATCGTACAGCTCAGCTACAATGACATAACTAAAACTGCCACAACATCAACATCAGTTCATCTCATTCATCTCATTCTCCATTCACAGTTAAACCATCTCACAAACGACGCCAACATCCACTAAACCCTGTAAATCAGAACAAACCCTTACCTACAGTTCTTATTTCAGTCCACTACTGATTTAACCGTAATACACAGACAACACCGACATTTTCATGAACTGTCACTTCAACTTCACCACAGTCATAACCAAATCCATATTACCAACTCTCACACACATAACCTAATCTCAGCATTACCAGTACCTATACTCTCTAGACTTTCGCCAGTTATTCATTCCCCTATAACTTCAACATCTCCATTACCAAACTCAGATCAACTCTTGCAAACAGCTACAACAATCTACTCACTCCCCATACCACCAATATACAAATTAGTTTAGAACACATAATTTAGTCACCACATGAACTGTTGTAATTCAGTTTACTTCAATACCACCAACTCCAGCTTAATTCAACACAGATAATCAGCAACATCACCACCAAATCATCACCTCAACCCCAACACATCTCAGTTACAACCACCTTCATTACCACCAACCTCAGTTCAACAGAAAAACCCATTTTCATGGCATACTAACACATACACATATCTTGTAACTCAATTACAAACTTAACCTACAACCAATTGTAGTTCAACAAAATTGTATTCATCTCTAATACATATCCAAAACCACCAACACAATTAGGTTTACCATCTCCAGCCACTCATATTCCCTGCAACTTCAGTTGAGGTTATACTCGACCCTAACAACCATTCATTCTTACCACCTGTTACAATTCTTTAACAGAATTATACAACTTCCATCTTCTTATGGATTATCATCACAATTAACTGCACAATTTATATTTAATTTCACTTCATATCTAAACTCATCCATAGTCTCATAGACTCACTAACAAAAGTAATAACTTTACCAATACCAAATATACTAAAACAGACATTTACCTCAAGATAAATCTTCTCAAACAATTGAATTCTGATTCTGTTTCTCACTTTGATTTTGATTCACCAACACATCTCAAGACTGCTCAAAACTCATCAGCACAACTCAATCCATACCCAAACCCTAAGATAAATCCCAAATCTTCATTAAAATAGAATCAAACCCTAAATACCAAATTCAAGTTATTCTTCAACCTCAAACTCTAATTCAGATTAAACCCATATCTAATTCCATCTTATTCTCCTCTAATCGACCTTCCAAATAACTATCTGAGAAACCCTAATTATAGTTCTGATTTACCTTTTCTTTTCAATTCAACACCAGAAAAGATTCACCTCGATAAATCAAAATCAACCCCTCAGTTCTTCATTCATCAACAACTCAATTCATCATCAATTCTACACGAACCCTAACATCAGAAATTCTAACTTCGATTTACAGGAGAAGATCTATCCTCTTCATTTCGTGCTCAATCAACCACAATATCATCACTATATTCTACTTAATATTCTCTCCATCATCAACTAGATCTCTCAAACCGAACTCACAACTCTCAACTCTCTCGCAGGCGAAGAACAGGAAGAAGAGAAGAAGAAAGAAACGAGAAGAAGAAAGAAGAAAATAGAAACGAGAGTTTATCCTCTCGGTCGATTGGGGATAAGGACGACCCGGATTGTTAAAGGCACCCGACCAAAAGATAAGGGCTGCCAAGTTGGTTAACTGTAAAATGGTTATTTTGCCCTTTAAACAAATTTGATGATATCTTCTTCGTCCTATACCCGAATGACACGTTCGAGTAGTCCATTCTGCGTAATTTTTCGAGATCTATTCAATGGTACTAGTTTCATATATAGATTATTGTTAGATTCATTTCTATTAACGTTCGTGACTAATTAATCGAGTCATTAGCGGCTAAGATGTCTCTTGATCATCGCTAGACCATTCAAATAGCGTTGACGAGCTTGAGGATCCTTATAGTATTAGTATACACACTTAAGGCTCGTGTCAACAAAATTGGCTAACCAACAATACGGAACTGGTAGCAATACTGAAGCTAAAAGAGATTTTAATTCTCTTAGGTATTTGATGTCAGGGTATGATATTGTATCAACTCTGGACAACTATGAACGATGAATTCAAGCAAATTCAGTGACTAGCCTGGCCAAGGATGGCTCCCACTTCAGTAACTATGCTTGGAATTTATGTCTTGAACTTAAGAAAGTAAAGCTATGTGACTTGCAAAGCAGACAAGGGAAGTGCACGTGTGTGTTGGGGACTAAAAGTCAAAAAGGAAAGAAACTTAAGTTTCTCCTTTAACTAGGATGTATTTGATAAGAGTTAATTCCATGGTATTAGTCATCTTTCCATGGAAATAATTATTATTAAATGGACGTATTTACTAAAATTGAATTCGTACAACTTGCGTAAATCCAATTATAAAGATAAACAATATAATGTGGAAAATGAAAAACACAAGACACCAGAAATTTCGTTAACGAGGAAACCGTAACTGCAGAAAAACCCCAGAAGCTCATCCAGATTTGAACGCCGAGCTATATTAACCAACTACGGACACTAGCCTACTATCAGATTTCGGACTAGAATGTAATGAGTCCGAATCAAACCCTCCAAGCGATTCAAGTACAACCGCGCTCCTTATGTCTCTTAAACCTTGCAAGGTTCTACGCATTTGATTCCCTTAGCTGACGCCCTTTACATCCTAAGAGTTGCTTCAACCTCAGTGAAGACTTTTGATACCAATCAGCCTCTAACAGATAAGCCTATTTGATTTCCGTTTAGATCGAGAGATGAAGGTGTGGAAATCTGTTTGCGATAGACAAGCTAGCAAATCTAACAAATCCGAAACTTACGACTTCCGATGAGAGCCTAGATTCTTAACCACCTATCAAGGACAATATATAATAGATCAATTAAGATAAATGTTCAGATATTTATCTTGAGGAATCACAAAGTATGGGACGAAGAGGGATTTGCGATTTCTATCTATCTTGCTTTAAAGAGATTACCAAAACCTCGATAACAGAATAGCAAGATCAGGATGCACGAACTATCAAGGTAAAGATAGTCGGACCTGGCTTCACGAATCTCCAAAGCAAAATCTTTTAGTCGTAAACCTGATTATGTTTCTTATGGAAAACCTATGTTCATAGAGATGACTCTAAATCAACTAGGACACAAAAGTGTCAGGGATTGAATTTCCCAGTTGAAAGAGCATCTCTATTTATAGATTTCAAGACTGGGGGTTGCTTAGAATTCAAGCTAAGATAACTTGGGATTCAAGCATACACTTTAGGTCTTGAAAATACAATATATATTATGGTCCGGTTACGAAACCGTGTATAATGACTGTTCGGTTTGAGAAATATGCCATGTGAACAATAAACAATTTGATGTTCATAAAACACTTAAGAATTTGATCATGATTCACATACATAAGTGTTTAAGTAATCAATGAAGTCTTAGAAATGTTTAAGAGAGTCATAGCAATACTAAACATATTTAAAAAAATAAGTCTTTGAGCATGTGCTAAATTTTATTGGACAGTTGGTGAGACGGTTTGCAAACTGTAAGGCTAGTTCACGAGTCAGGGTGCTACAGTTCGTGAACCGGGTTCACCAACCATACTCTCTCGGGAACCAGATGACACAGTTTGGGAACTGGGTTCGCCAACCGTTCTGTGGTTTATGAACTCAAATGGGCACAGCTTGCCAACCGGGTTCCCCAACCTTAAGCCTTTTATACCAACCTTAAAAAATCAGTTCACCACGGTTTGCCAACCGGGTTCGTGAACTGTTCCCAACTGACCTTGAGGTTTGGGAACAGGTTCGCTAACCTTCCTGTATTTCTGAAATTAGATATCTATGGTTTGCAAACGGGTTTGCCAACCTACCCTGAGCAGAAATAAAAGAAGATCATGAATTTCTCTCTTTGATATTTGAAATATTCCCAAATAATAAAATCACTTATATAGATGATTTTCAATCTATCCACAAATTAATTCTCAAACAATAAATTGTCTTGAACTAATATTGTTAAGGACCTTTGAACATCTATGTTAGAATCATATTTCGAGATTTTTAACAATACAAGCTTGACTCGAAATTTCTTCTTTGTAAATCTACTAGAAGTCATACGACATAGTCTCAGTAGATAGAATGGTAAGATAGTGGGTAAAATAGAATATGTTAAGTCTTCACATACCTGATACAAAAGTTTTTCAAATGTCTTCGTCGATCTCCAATCTTCGAGGGTGATGTCCGATAATCAACTACCAAATTCTAACCTAGTCCGAGACTTGACTTAATAGACTAGAAATTAAGAAATAGTTTTGATCATCTTACATTGATAACAAGCTTGAGATAACAAAACTTTTGGGTTCAGCCGAGCATTGCTATAAAACTTGTGAACTTGTAAGATCCTTTCAGTTTGCTCGTGTATTTTTTTAGTTTTTTGTCATTTTTATGACAAAAAGGGGGAGAAATATATGGACTATACGGGTGATTAACAATCACTAAAAAAGGATATATATGCTGAATAGTATATATCTAAGAAAAGAGTAAAGCATAGATTAAGGGGGAGAAACATATCATCTTACTGTGTACCATAGGTTTTAAAATCGTGCGATTTGCGATTCAAATCGTTTCTCTCATGAATCGTCAGTTTGACTTTTTTAGATCTGATTCTTGACTTTTTGACCAAGTCAAACAAAGAGGCTTCCCCATAAAACAGAAAATTAATTAAGAAAAATTTGTTGGGATGTTTGAAATTCGTACCTGGGAGCCCTTGGTTATTAAGTGGACCCTCTACTACTGTACCAACTTTACTGTTGATGCTAACCAATCAACGTGTTTTATATCTATATGATTAGTACGTCAAAGATCAAAATATAGAACAGTTTTATCTAGTCTAATGATATTTATTAGCATAAATATAATGATTTAATAATCGACAATGAATCTTGGATTCACGATTTAAAGTACGATTCGATTATCAAAATATTCGCTCACCGATTTATGATTTCACAAACTTGTTGTGTAGTATTACATAATACAAAAAGGGAATAACAAATAGGTTTGGATTGAATATCTACGTATCTTTCCTTTAGAGGGGGTAAAGCTTTTGTCATTCAAATGCGTCAACAACAATATTCATTTTTGAATATATGCAGGTTATTGTGTTGTTGAAACTTGGAATCGAGCGTATGAAGAATGAGTTAAGATACTATTATGTAATGTAATATCTTTATCTTTTAATTCATGTATTCTCTATATGTAATAGAGTTTTGTCACTAAAATTGACAAAGGGGGACATTGTTAAAGCACTGCTTGGTTGAACCCGCCAAGCGTTGGTATGTCAAGGTTGGTTGTCATATTTTAGTATTGAAACTCATAAGTCGTTTGATTAGATTACTAGTGTCAACTTTGTTAGGTTAGACTAGGAAGTCTAGAACATACAAGTATTACTCTGAATACCTGAAGAATTCGAAGACGTATCGACGTCAACGAAGACATCATCCTCCTACTTGAGGTTAGTAATGTTAGAGCATTGCTCGGTCGAACTCACAAGTCTTAATATCTCTTTAGGTTAAATTTAGTTGATCAAAACTATATCTTGATTTCTAGTCTACATTTAGTCAAGTCTCGTAGAAGTGTGTAGTTGAGTACCAGACATCACTGCGTTCTACTGTTTGAAGGCGAAGATCAACCGAAGCTTTTGGAGAACTTCATCAAAAAAAAAAGGTAAGTGAAGACTGAACCACCTATTTCTCAAGTTTTCACCTTTCTATCTATGGGACATTACCGCATGACTAAATTATACATTACATGCATAACAGAAATTTTGAGTCAAGTTTATCTTGATAATCGTTCTCGAAATATGCTAAGCTTAAGAAAATTTGTTCATACTTGATGAATTTGGTAAAGAACAACTTATTGTTCATGACCTAATTATGATTCAAGATTTAATCATTTTAAAATAGCATGGAACAGTGATATATGTCATTGATATTATTTGGGAATAGAGCTGGCAAACGGGCGGGACGGGGCTGACTTGTTACCTAACCCGCGGGTTACGGGTTAAAACGGTCCCAAGCTTGCGGGTTGTTATTCTTCACGGGTCGTCATTTCTTCAACCCGCGCCTATAGCGGGTAAAGCTTGCGGGCTCACGGGTTAGCCCGTAAAATTGATGTTAAAAATTAAAACTTAATTAAATTAATTACAAGGATTAATTTATGACATAATTTCCAAATTAAACCCCCAAAATCAATTACATTTAATTTATGACTTAATTAACGAATCTCATTTAATGACTTTGTTAGAGCATTGCTCGGTCGAACTCACAAGTGTTGTTATCCCAAGCTTGTTGTCAAATTTAGTTGTCAAAACTATATCTTGATTTCTAGTCTACAATTACTTCTGCCGTTTGAAGGCAAAGATCAACCGAAGCTTTTGGAGAACTTCATCAACAAAAGGTAAGTAAAGACCGAACCACTTATATCTCAAGTTATATTTACTTTTCTATCATTTGAGATGATGTAGCATAACTAATTAGACTATTATGCATAGACAAGAATTTCAAGTCGAGAACTAATTATCAAGTTAACGGACGTCTTGAAATATAATGACTAAGCTTAATGAACATTTGTTCATACTTGATGAATTTCGGTTAAGGAAAATTCATTATTCGGAATCAAAATCATGATTCAACTTTTATCGTTCGAAAATAGCCTGGAACATTCGGGAATGTTTCGAATCGATTTAGAAAGAAATATAGAACTACTATAGATTCAGATACAAGACAGTGGTATCAGTCTTACAAACTGGGAAAACTGTTATAAGTCTGGACCCGTATTACATGTACTCGTACACGTAGCAGAGTAGCAATATATCGACTTACAGATTTGTGGTACGCATATTATTATGTATATCATATGAAAAATTTGTTTAACTCGTGAACCGGATCGGTATGAATACTCGTATGCTAACCATTTTTGAACTGTGGTTACGAAACCGGGATTAGTTTCCAAACCGATATGCAAACTAAAACAGCTATGTGTTCCTGAACTCGGCTGTGTTTCCAAACCGGTATGCAAACCGATTTAGTTCTATGAACTCTGGGATCGGTGACAGTCTTAAGGTTTACAAACCGGTACTCAAACTTAAAAAGTTTTGTTAATTCCTAAACTCAGTTTGGTTAAATGTTTACAAACCGGTACACGTACTGTGACTGAACCGACTCACGAACGGCAATGGTATTTGTACCTTGTAAGCCTACTAACCATGTCGATTATATTTTCAAGTGTGTTTAAATTATTTATACGAGATAATTAGCATTTGATTGATTATCTAAAAATACTAAACTTATTTGATCACATGTTTGTGACTCAGAGTTAATATCTTATGTGTTCATGAAAATGAAAATTAATCTTTTAAGTTCAAACCGGCTAGTTTCGGCTAACCATGTTGAACATAGTATTTGTAGACGGTTCAGTTACGATTTTACCTAACCAGAGTGTATATCTTGTTTATGTGAATCAAATTTAAAGGTTCATCTAATGGTGGATATTGGTTTATTTGTTCCAAAGTTATCTTAGCTTAAACCTAAAGCAACCTATGCTTTGAATGTCTATAAAAGGGGAACTTCAAGCAACTGGGATCTTTGAATCCCGACACTACTTTTTGGTGTGTCCTAGTTGTATCTAGATTCGTCCTCTTCCTAACCCTTTTTAGGGTTTAGCGAATACAAAGTCTTCATAGGGATTCGTAAAGCCAGGTCCAGTTATCTTTCCTTGATAACTCGTGTATCCTGATCTTGATCGATTGTTGAGCTACTCACTTGATCAAGATTGATAGAAATCATCAAAGTTCTCTTCGTCTCAAACTTTGTTGATTCCACAGGTTTTATACTTGTGAGGTGAATAATAATTTAGGCTGCACCTCGGGTTGCATAAGTCCGGATTTTGAGGTTAGCTAGACTTTGTCTATTGCTATCGATTTCCACACCTTTGATCAAAATAAAAGGAAATCATATATAGGCTTAATCTGTGGGAGGCAGATTCTGTTTAAAGTCTTCAATTGAGTTGAAGCAACTCTTGGTTAGTGTGACGTCAGCTAAAAGAATCAATTGCGCGGAGTTGTTAGAGAATAGCTCGGTTGAACTCGCCAAACGTTGGTATGTCAAGTTTGATTGTCATATTTTAGTATCAAAACTCATCTCGAGTCGCTTGATTAAATACTAGAGTCAACTTCGTTTAGGTTAGACTAGAAAGTTTAGGAATATTGAGACGTACAAGTATTACTCCGAAGACCTGAAGAAAGTGAAGAAGTAACGACTACAACGACGACAGCATTATTCATCTCGAGGTGAGTAATATTGACTTGATCTTGTTTCTATTCCTGACGTATCTTTCAAGTCGGATTATATTGAAAACATAACATGCAATGATGTATATAAATAATACTATAGTGGTTAGACTTGGTCATGAAATTATAATCAAAGTGTCAAGGAATTTATTGAATTACGAAGTATAACGCTCCTCATTTGAACTTCGTAAATACGACATCGACATAATATATTGTATATGGTTGCCTGATTATGGTGCATTATATAGGTATGATTTCACCCTAGGAAATAATGTTTTATAACATTTTTTTAAAGGAAGTACATATATGAACTTGTTTCATAATCGAAAGGAAATCATGATTGGTTAGGTTCTTTATTGAATATCTTTTGAATGACCAATATAAGATGACAAGGTAGAACCTATCTTAACTTGTTAAGATTTATGGTATAACCGGTCATAGCCTACATAATATAGCTAGTTGTAATCGGTCACAAGTTACATTGGAAATCAAGGTGTAACCGATCACAAGTTATATTGGAATGCAAGTTGTAACCGGTCACAAGTTACTTTGGGATCCAATGTATAACCGGTCACAAGATGAATTGGGAAGTTAGTTATAATCGGTCACAAGCTACCTTTGGGAAGCAATGTGTAACCGATCACAAGCTATTTCGGGAAGCAAGGTGTAACCGGTCACAAGCAACTTTGTGGAGCAAGGTGTAACCTGTTAGAGCATAGCTCGGTTGAACCCACCAAGCGTTGGTATGTCAAGTTTGGTTGTCATATTTTAGTGAATCAAAACTCATCTAAGAGTCGCTTGATTATGTACTAGAGACAACTTCGTATAGGTTAGACTAGAAAGTCTAGGATTACGAGACATACAAGTATTACTCGAAGACCTGAAGGATGTGAAGAAGTAACAAGCTACAACGACGACATCATCCTTCCTCTTGAGGTTAGTAATATTGACTTGAACTGTTTCATTCCTAACGTATCTTTCAAGTCGTGCTATATTGAAAACATAACTGCGAAGATGTGAATGATTATACTCTAGTAGTGAGACATGATCACATGATCATAGTGTTAAGGAATTAGAATACAAAGAATAACGCTTATCTTTTGAACTTCGTATATATGACATCGACATAATCATATGAATGCTATTGTGATTATGTGTATGGGTAAAGGTGAAGATTCCATCCTAAGAAACAATGTTTACATTTGTTTAAAGGAAGTACATTCATGAACTTATTTTATGAATCGAAAGGGAAATCGCTAGGCTTATTGGTATTATTATTTATTGCATATCTTTGGATTACCAATATGTGTAAGTTAGTAGAACCGATTATAACTTATTATGTATCTTGGTATAACTAATCACAGTGCCTGACTTATGATTTGGTATGATTAGTTTTTATTAATTAGTGTAACCGATCCTAAGTAATCAACTGAGATGGCATGATCGATATTTTTAATTCGTGTGACCGATCCTAGTAATTGGTGTGATCGATAACAAAAGAATTGTGTAATCAATCCTTGTAATTGGTGTAACCGGTTCTAGTAATTGGTGTAACCAATCCTGGTAATTGGTGTAACCGATCCTAGTGACTCGTGTAACCGATCACAAGCAATACCATGAGTATATGGTAACCGGTCCTGGTAATTGACGTAACCGATCCTGGTAACTGATGTAACCGGTCCTGGTAACTTGTGTGTTCGATCACAAGTAATCCATATTGAGGTAGAACCGATCCTTGTGATTGGTAGAACCGATTGAACTTCTCAATGAGGATATCTTCTCTGAAGAAGCATTGGATGCTGTCAATAACAAGCTCAAAGGTCTCAAGACTCGTGGGGGTTCCGCAAGTGATCCTTGATTTCCGTTCGTGCTCGGTTTTGTTGGTTTAGGAGTCTTTTGATTTTTGCTTGTTGTCCTTATTTTGTCTAGGAAACTTCTTATGAGAATTTTTTCTTATGTTTTAAGAAGGATAACTAGGGTTTGGAATATCAATTATTGTGAGTACACATAGCTATTGCCAACGATTTTCATCTTGCAATGTTTTTAGATTTATTTATTTAAATTCTAAAGTTTATTTGGAAGATGATTTTGCAGTATTAATCTTTATTGGTTTTATATATTGCAAAACTTGTTATGGGATATGTGTGTTTGCGTCCGTGAACTATGATTATCCCATATATGTCAAAAGTTAAGCATATTATGTCATTATGCAAATATTGATGGAGGATAGTGAAAAAGCGGGGGTCTAACAACCACACCCAATATTTCGTTCGACAATCTAAATAGACAAACTCCAATATACTTTCAAGAGAATCAACTAGACAGTCAGACTCAATCTAGAGAAAAGTATATCGAAGAGTTATATCTCAATTTCTCAATTCAATCTGCAATCAAACAAATAGGAATTTGGGTGCCCGATTGAATAAGAGAAATAACTTGGACGGTATCACAAACCAATATCCAAGTGTCAATCAATTCGATCAACAACCCAAAGGTCGGATTCAAGAACTGATTGAACTTAACGCATAACCTGTGATATTTCTATTATATAACAAAATATAATGCGGAAAAGAAATAACACAGACACCAGAAATTTTGTTAACGAGGAAACCGCAAATGCAGAAAAACCCCGGAACCTAGTCCAGCTTTGAACACCACACTGTATTAAGTCACTACAGACATTAGCCTACTACCAATAAACTTCGAACTGGAATGTAGTTGAGCCCTAATCAATCTCACACTGATCAAGGTACAGTTGCGCTCCTTACGTCTCTGAACTCCAGCAGGATTCTACGCACTTGATTCCCTTAGTTGATCTCACCCACAACCAAGAGTTGCTATGACCCAAATTCAAAGACTTGATAAACAAATCTGTCTCACACAGAAAAGTCTATTGGAATAGATAAATCTGTCTCCCACAGAAATACCTACGAGTTTTGTTCCGTCTTTTGATAAATCAAGGTGCACAGGAACCAATTGATAAACCGGACTTATATTCCCGAAGAACAGCCTAGTATTATCAATCACCTCATAATAATCTTAATCGTATGGAAGCGAAACAAGATATTATGGAAGCACAAACGATGAGACGAAGATGTTTGTGACTACTTTTAATCTTACCTATCGGAGATAAATCTCAAGCAAATCTTAACAAAGATAATACTCAATCACGATAGTAGAAGTAAGATCAGAACACACACTACAGAGAAAATAGTTGGGTCATGCATCACAATCCCAATGAAGTCTTTAAGTCATTAACCTACATGGTTTCGTGAAAAACCTAAGGTTAAAGGAGAATCGACTCTAGTCGCAACTAGTATCACACAGGAGGTGTGGGGATTAGGTTTCCCAGTTGGTAGAGTTCTCCTTTTATATAGTTTTCAAATCAGGGTTTGCAATCTAAGTTACCTTGGTAACAAAGCATTCAATATTCACCGTTAGATGAAAACCTGATTAGATTCAAGCTAATATCTTTCAACCGTTAGATCGAACTTAGCTTGTTATTCACAAACAAAATGTACCTTCATTTAGGTTTGAGTAACCGTACCTAAACGTGTACACTAGGTTGGCTCAACAGTAGTTAACCGAAGTTAGCTATATGAACACTCTCATATCAACCTTATTCATCTTAACCAAAACTAGTTCAAATGACTCAAAAGAAACTAGTTATAGAGTTGTTCAATTGCTACATTCTCATAGAAGTATACAAGAACACAATTGAAGAAAAATCGGTTTGATTCACTTGAATGAATTCATGAACATTATAGCCACGGTTTGCAAAGAATGCATTCCTTATTATATAAAAGTATAAGTTCATGAACAAACCGATTCTAGAACTTTAACCACTCAAGTATGCAAATGGGTACGCATACTTTAAGTAGCCGGACTGAGTTTGGTTCGCCAGTATGCGAATGGGTACGCATACTTCCAAACACAGCAGAAATTCCCTGACCCAAACCCTTCGCCGGTACGTGTACGGGTATGTGTACTTAGGTACACGGAATTTCACAACTAACAGGTACGCATACGGGTATGCATACTATAGTTCTGGTCATGGATCACATATATGCAAGAACACAAACTATGTTTATAATCCAATGATGGTTAAGTGTTCTAACCTCTATTTCAATCATTGAAACATTCTTAGAGGATGACAATAGCTGTTTTCACGAATTATTAGCATCAAAGCAATTTTCAAGTTATTGAAATAATCATTACGAAACATTCTAAGTCTACACCAAATGATTGTATCACACAAACCATGTAGGATGTTACTCGGCGATTTTCACATGATCATCTTTAGACTTTCGTCAAGAATATAAGATGAACTTGGTTGAAGCGAAAGCTTACCAACACATATTTCGAGAAATATGTAAGCGAGTTAAACTCAGCTCGAAATTTTAAATGTGTATAATCGAATACTATATAGTAATACAACTTTTATCTCAATATAGGAGATAGAGTAGAAATAGACTTTCCAAGTGATAGATGAGTTTTAGTCTCCACATACCTTTTGTTGATAAAGTTCCATAAGCTCTCCTTAGTAGTTCTTCGTCTTCAATTGATCAACGCCGTGAAGTCTAATGCTCAACTACACAATATATCCTAATCCGAGACATCACTATAAGTAGACTAGAAATCAAGACTTATAGTTTTGATCACTGACATTGACAAACAAGCTTGAGATAGCAAAGCTTACGAGTTTGACCGAGCAGTGCTCTAACAATCTCCCCCTTTGTCAATTTTAGTGACAAAACTATCAATACATATGGATTACAAAATAAATAAACTTTGTAGCTTCCCATCCAAATGCTTTATCTCCTTGGTTCTTCAACATTACTCGAAATCTTCGTCACTTCCAAGTACTCCAATGATTCTAAATGTGTTTAACTCAGCATCATAGTTTTTGAAGATCCGTAGCAATAACAATGAGAAAACAATTGCTCTCAATCATTGTTATACAATGTCATAGTATTATTACACAGCATCAAAGTCCAATTGTATCACAACTTTGACAACAATACTATGGTGATATGTATTACTCCCCCTTAGTCAATACTTCATCTCACAATGAAAACCACTCCCTCTTACATAATGATCCGTAAACCATATGTATTTGTAGTGTGAAATACACATTAATTCTCTCCCTTTTTGTCAATATAAATTGGCAAAGGTACGAAAACTAGTGGGATCCTCATGAAATTTTCATATAGATACTTCATGACCGAAAGAGAACAACATATCAACTTGTTTCGATGATTTCACATAGTCGAAACTTAGTGTATTCATCAAGGGGTTTATAAAGATACAAGAAAACTCCTACAATATTCCACAGCCGCACTTCCCACAAAGATTTGGCAATTAAGCACAAGTTCAATTAAGAACTCTCCCCCATAAAATGTCATTCCCGAAAGAACAACAAGAGCGACCTTACTTTTACAAGAAAAAAAGAATTTCTTTGGACATTAACAAATCACATAAAACATGAATTTGTATCCAAAAATCTCAATTGAATTAACCACAAGGAAAATGATCAATTCAATTAGTCATGCTCAACATAAGAGAACTTACGGAGCCGCACAGTACATACACAAAGATGTGGATCAAAGAAAGATCAATACCGCGGAATATACAAATATTCATTATATTTTTCATCACTATTTGCACAATGACATATAATAGACTTAATCTTTGTAAACAAAAGTTCATCCTATCTTCCATCAATATTTGCATAATGACATAATAGGCTTAACTTTTGTAGTCAAAAGTTCATTCTATCTTTTATTAATATTTTCATACCGACATATAATAGAGTTAACTTTTGAGCAAATATGGGACAGTCAAGGTTCACGGACGTAAACAACATATCCCATAACAATTTGCAATATATAAAACCATAAAGATTAATACTCCAAAAATCATCTTCCAAATAACTTAGAATTTAAATAAATCTAAAAACATTGCAAGATGAAAACGTTGGCAATAGCTATGTGTACTCACAATGATGGTTATTCGAAATCCTAGTTATCCTTCTTAAAAACACAAGAATAAATTCTCATAAGAAGTTTCCTAGACATTGAGACCTCTGAAAAATTCTTTATCGTCCCCGAACTCCTTGTCGTCAACAACCATGGGAACATAGGGTTCATGAAGAAAGGAGTCAATTCCAACAAACCTTCTAGACTGATGCCGAACCAGGGCCTTCTGAATTTCAAGAGTTCTCAACACAATAGCCTTTATTTGCTGAATCTCCTTCCTTGTTTCCTTCAACTCTTCAAGAACACCAGAAAACTTCTGAGAATTTGAAGGAACAGCTCTTGGCTTCCTTATATTCCTTCTTTTTCTTTTCAAAGTTTGAGGTAACGGAGATTTATCTTTTTCCTTCATGATTGATGGCTTAACAATCATATTAACATCTTTTCCATCAGAAGACATAATTCTTGGAGTACGTGCAGAGTTGTAAGAGGAAATCACAAGATAATCTCAACAAGCAGTCTTATGATAAAAAGAGTTTCAAGAGGAGGAAAAAGGAATGTAGGGTTACGGAACCTTTAAACACACAAGTTCACGCACGCACAACTCTCAACCCTAAAGAGGGGAGAATTGTCGAGAATAACCCTCTTTTATTGACTTAAACAGGGAAGTCCCTTCCAATATCAATATGATATGAAAACTGGGATAGTTCCAAACACAGTAAAAAAAAAAAAAAAAAAAAACATTTTTTATTTTTCCAAAGCCTGAGGTGTGCATAATCTTGTCTCTTTTGATCAAGCACATGAGACAAGGTGCACCAAACAACACAATCAAGTTGTGCTGGGGTGAACAATAATCTGTCCACCATAACCTTTTTGAAAGGAATTCATAGAACCCAGTTTCTCAGACACTTTAGACCGTATCTTTCGTTCTAGTGGTCTAGTCCTTTCTTTGGAAACTAACTTCTTCGAAGATGAGATGGGTTTACATACCTCAGGTGATTTTTGAACAAGTTTGAGCTTGTTTGCTAATCGATTTGCTCTTCGTTGAAGTTTGTTGACGTATCTTATTTTGTGTTTGTACTTGAAACACTTTGAGAGTTCATGAGCTTTGAGAGAACAATAAGAACATGTCAACATGGAAGATAGTTCAGACGCCAGAGATGCGTAAGCAGCTACACACATAGTGGAACCTGAATAATCAGACAAAGAGTTTCCAGCAGAAAAAGATAAATCAATTTTTTCTTCCAGAACGGTTGAGGTTTCTTCTAAAAGAATATCAAGATTGATGTATGTATTGCTACAATTATCAAAATCAATATTTTCATAAAGAAGTGCAACACTTGACTTTTCATCCTCATTAGAATCATAGTGATCAGACATTTCATCAAGAGTTGCAGCAAGACCTTTGTTCCCAGTGTATTTTCTGCGATTCGGACACTCATTTGCAAAATGACCAAATCCTTTACACTTAAAGCACTGTGGCATATCCTCATCATCAGTTTCGTCAATATCCCAGTTTTTAGGAGGAACACGATTATGAGGTTTAACTGATGACTTAGGTTTATCTCTGGAGAACCGTTTACTCCTTTTCAACAGAAGATCTCTAAAATGTCTTGTGATCAAAGAGACTGACTTTTCAAGATCTTCATCTGATGAATCAGCCTCAGAAAGATCATCTTCATAGATGCAAACACTTTTAATTTTGTTAAGTAATTTAGTGTTCTTTTGTTCTTTGAAAGCAACATCCTTTACGGATTTGGATGTATGCTCATGATCAAAGATCTTTAACTTCCCAACCAGAGTAATTCTGGAAAGAGTCGTAAGGTTATTTCCCTCAACGATGGCATGCTTCTTAGAATCGTATCTAGATGGCAACGATCTGATACTTTTCATCACAATGTCCTTTTCAGGAATAGTCTTACCCAACGCAAAAGATGCATTAACAATTTCAGACACTTTGTGATTAAACTCATCAAATGAATCGTCATCTGCCATACGAAGGTTTTCCCAATCAGAATTTAGGTTTTTAAGCCTAGCTTCTTTTTCACAGGTATTCCCTTCAAATACGGTTTCTAAGATATCCCAAGCATCTTTAGACTTCGTGCAAGTAGTCACATGATGCTGAAGCTCTGTGGTAATGGCATGGATGATAGCATTTAATTCGTCAGAATTTTGCTTTGCAGCAAGAATCTCGGCAGCATCATATTTACCAATATCCTTTGGAACTATTACATCGCCTTATGTAACTTCCGGAGGATCATAGCTATTAACAACATAAACCCATGATTGAAAATCACTCGCTTGAAGAAAGGCACGCATAACAAGTTTCCACCATAAGTAATTTGAGCCATCAAAGACTGGTGGTACGTTTATAGAGATAACACTTCTGTCCATATTCAGTCGCTACAAACACAGACTTATGAGGTCTTAAATGTGTTTGCCTGCTCTGATACCAATTGAAAAAGCGGGGGTATAACCACCACACCCAATATTTCGTTCGGCAATTTGAATAGACAAACTCCAATGTACTTTCAAGAGAATCAACTAGACAGTCAAACTCAATCTAGAGAAAAGTATATCAAAGAGTTATATCTCAATTTCTCAATTCAATCTGCAATCAAACAAATAGGAATTTGCGAGCCCGATTGAATAAGAGAAATAACTTGGCCGATATCACAAACCAATATCCAAGTGTCAATCAATTCAATCAACAACCCAAAGGTCGGATTCAAGAACCGATTGAACTTAACGCACAACCTGTGATATTTCTATTATATAACAAAATATAATGCGGAAAAGAAATAACACAGACACCAGAAATTTTGTTAACGAGGAATCTGCAAATGCAGAAAAACCCCGGGACCTAGTCCAGAATTGAATACTCTCAGAATTAAGCCGCTATACAAAATCAACCTAACTTCGTATAGTTGAGACCAAGCAACTAAACCTATAGTTCACCTAGTTTCCTCAGTATCCATGCGCTTCCGACATTCAATAAGTGCACGCGCTGGAAAAAATCCTTTGGTTCGTATTCCAAACAGTAAAGGAACAACAAATTTGTTCGGTATCAACTCTATTCAATCCCAGTGATATGAGTTAGACAAAGGCTCTTCTGTTTAATCCAATAAACTCCTTTGTCGGGTTTAGATCTATCTAACAAACAACTAACAAGTAGTCGAGTTTAGATTTTGCAATCAATAATAAGATCTATCCAGATACTAAATACTGATGCTGATCTACGCAACTAATCAATCAAATCTACCAAAAGATAAACCGATTATAGTTGGATCTTAGCCGATCAAGTTTTGTGCACACCAAAGATTATGAACCCAAATCAGAAATCTTCTTCGTCTTCAAATCTTCTTAAATCTTCAATAAACACCTGCACACAACAACTTGAATCTCTTGTGATCAATCACGCATAGAACGGAGTCTGTTAATAATGGATTATCACAAGACGTCTTTAGATCTACAAACAGTTCTAAAGATCCCGTCGATACTTCGATCTAGTTTGAGTGAATCTTATATCATAAGAGAAGATTCTCAAGAATAAACAAACTAGGTGCAATCAAAGTTCAACAACCGTTAGTCAATCAAATCAAATCGAAAACTAATAATACTACAATTATCTAGTTTCCCACCAACGGTACTCGTAGAGCCTCTTGATCCCACAGAAGTCTTTAAACGAGCGGTCGTAAGAGATTTCGCTTAATTATGGTACTTTCCTCTCCGAATAGACGGCTCCACCAGTAACAACACAACAAGGTAGTTTTGTTGGCTCTTAGGATAGTTCACATGAAATGCAAACTTGGGTATTTATAGACCAAGGAAGTTTGGACACCAAGGAATTTCCAAAACCGAAATATTCTTAAGATATGCAAAATATTTCCACATCGGTTTTCATAGTTCCTAGAAATGCTCTGTCCAAAAATAACCGAAATCCTACTAGAAAATCTCCAATTAGTAAATGCACATTACCAATTTTTATTTTCCAGAGATATGCATTTTAATTGTTGGTAATTAAAAGCATATAAAAATTTACAACCTTAATTAAAAGATTCTCAACTTATTTCGGTCCGGGATCTCCTTTAGGTATTAAAGAATATCTTTGAACAATAAATGATAAGAGTTACTGAACATGTTCAAAGTATGTCGACATCTTAATTCTTTGTAAATCCTCTTTCATATTTATAATCTTGGAACCGATTATACCACACTTCCAAACAAGTTTAGAACCGGTTCATCTGATTTCCAAGAACTATTTGATTGATCAAATCAACACACTAATCATGGGTTTACGTTTCTACCAAACACAAGGATCGTAACTACCTTAATATGGTTACTGGGACCGGTTACATCAGTTACCAAATTGGTCACATCAATTACCAGGACCGGTTACCATATTCTCATGGTATTACTTGTGATCGGTCACACAAGTTACCAGGATCGGTTACACAAATTACCAGGACCGGTTACACCAATTACAAGGATCGATTACTACTCTTTTGTGATCGGTCATACTAATTACTAGGATCGGTTACACCAATTACTAGGATCGGTCACACCAATTACAACTATCGATCATACCATCTTAGGTGATTACTTAGGATTGGTTACACTAATAAAAGTCATACCAATACATAAGTCAGGCATTGTGACTAGTTTTACCAAGATACATAACAAGTTACGATCGGTTCTACTAACTCACACATATTAGTGATCCAAAGATATGCAATGAATAACAATACCAATAAGCTTAGCGATTTCCCTTTCGATTCATAAAACAAGTTCATGAATGTACTTCCTTTAAACGAATGTAAACATTGTTTCCTAGGATGAAATCTTCACCCATACCCATACACATAATCACAATAGCATTCATACGATTATGTCGATGTCTTATATACGATGTTCAAAAGATAAGCGCTATACTTCGTATTCTAATTCCTTAACACTATGTCTACTAGAGTATAATCATTCACAGCTTCGCAGTTATGTTTTCAATATATCACGACTTGAAAGATACATTGGGAATGAAACAGTTCAAGTCAAAATATTACTAACCTCAATAGGAAGGATGATGTCGTCGATGTAGCTCTTTACTTCTTCACATTCTTCAAGTCTTCGAGTAATACTTGTATGTCTCATTATCCTAATCTTTCTAGCCTAACCTATACGAAGTTGTCTCTAGTACATAATCAAGCGACTCTTAAATTGAATTTTGATTCACTAAAATATGACAACCAAACTTGACATACCAACGCTTGGTGGGTTCAATCGAGTTATGCTCTAACAGTACCCATTTGCATACTTGAGTGGTTAAAGTTCTAAAATCGGTTTGTTCATGAACTAATACATTTATATAATAAGGAATGCATTCTTTGCAAACCGTGGCTATAATGTTCATGAATTCATTCGAGTGAATCAAACCGATTTTGCTTTAATTGTGTTCTTTTATACTTCTATGAGAATATAGCAATTGAACAACTCTTTAACTAGTTTCATTTGAGTCACTTAAACTAGTTGCGGTTAAGATGAATAAGGTTGATAAGAGAGTGTTCATATAGCTAACCTCGGTTAACTACTGTTGATCCAACCTAGTGTACACGTTTAGGTACGGTTACTCAAACCTAAATGAAGGTATATTTCATTTGTGTATAACAAGCTAAGTTCGATCTAACGGTTGAAAGATATTAGCTTGAATCTAATCAGGTTTTCATCTAACGGTGAATATTGAACGCTTTGTTACCAAGGTAACTTAGATTGCAAACCCTGATTTGAAAACTATATAAAGGAGAACTCTAGCAATAGGGAAACCTAATCCCCACACCTCCTGTGTGATACTAGTTGCGGCTAGAGTGGATTCTCCTTTAACCTTAGGTTTTTCACGAAACCCTGTAGGTTAACGACTTAACGACTTCATTGGGATTGTGAAGCCAGACCCAACTATTTTCTCTGTAGTTGCGTGTTCTGATCTTGCCCTGTTCTATCGTATTGAATACTATCTTCTCTAAGATTTGCTCGAGATTGATTCTCCGATAGGCAAGATAAAAAGTAGTCACAAACATCTTCGTCTCATCGTTTGTGATTCCACAATAGCTTGTTTCGCTACCATACGATTAAGATTATTGTGAGGTGATTAATAATACTAGGCTGTTCTTCGGGAATATAAGTCCGGTTTATCAATTGGTTCCTATGCACCTTGATTTATCAAAAGACAGAAAACAACTCGTAGGTATTTCTGTGGGAGACAGATTTATCTATTCCAATAGACTTTTCTGTGTGAGACAAATTTGTTTATCAAGTCTTCGACTTTGGGTCGTAACAACTCTTAGTTGTGGGCGAGATCAGCTAAGGGAATCAAGTGCGTAGAATCCTGCTGGGGTTCAGAGACCTAAGGAGTGCAACTGTACCTTGATCAGTGTGAGATTGATTAGGGATCACTACATTCCAATCCGAAGTTCATTGGTAGTAGGATAGTGTCTGTAGCGGCTTAATATAGTGTGGTGTTCAAAGCTGGACTAGGTCCCGGGGTTTTTCTTCATTTGCGGTTTTCCTCGTTAACAAAATTGGGGTGTCTGTGTTATTTCTTTTCCGCATTATATTTTTTTATATAATAGAAATATCACAAGTTGTGCGTTGAGATCAATCAATTGTGAATCTAACCTTTGGTTGTTGATTATATTGATTGACACTTAAACATTGGTCTTTTGTACCGTTCAAGTTGTTTCACATAATAATCAGGCTCGCGGATTTCTATCTGTTTGATTTGCTGATTACATTGTGAAACAGAGATATATACTCTTTGATATACTCTTCTATATATTGAGTCTGACTGTCTAGTTGATTTTCTTGAAAGTATATTGGAGTTTGTCTATTCAGATTGACGAACGAAATATTGGGTGTGGTTGTTAGACCCCCGCTTTTTCACCTTTGTCAAAACTCAACAAATTTTTTCTTAAAAGATTATTGGAGTAGTTACCAAATATCTTTGTTCCTTTATTGTTGTGAAGACGATCAAAATGAGTTGAGTGCTTAAGATTTTACATCGGTAAAACAACTCAAGGTAGTGATTTTTGTCTTGGGTTTCATGTGCATTGGCCATACGGTTGTAGGCGCAGGTATACTGAGGGAACTAAGTAACCAGGTGTAGATTACTTGGTCCCAACTATACGAAGTTGGATTTGTTCTTTTTATAACGTCTTAATTCTAAGAGTATCCAAAACTGGAGTAAGTCCCGGGGTTTCTATGCATTTGCGGTTTCCTTGTTAACAAAATCTTATTTTGTGATTTACTTTTACTTTTCGCAATTATATTTGTTTTATTATAATTAAAAGTAAATACACTAGTACGTTAATCAAAATCACTTTATCTTGATCTCATAGTAAATCGGTCTTGTACCGTAACTATTATCAAGTGAGTATCTTGGTGTTGTATTGTCTCGACTTTGTCCATAAACGATCACACAAGGTATCAGACTTATAGGATTTGAATCAAATGACTGATTCAGTTAACGTACCACAAGATGTTGATATATTATTTTCACAGTATACTCAAAATAAATTCGATTTGTTTTCAATCCCTTTTAAACAGCTCAACATTGTTAGTTCATTCGTTGAACACATCTCAGGGAATATTAACCATGATGAGTTAATAAGAAAACTGTTAGAGCATTGCTCGGTCAAACTCGCAAGTGTTGCTATCTCAAGCTTGTTTGTCAAGTTTAGTTGATCAAAAATATATCTTGATTTCTAGTTTACTTATAGGTATGTCTCGGATTAGGCTCTAAGTGTGTAGTTGAGCATTAGACTTCACGGCGTTCACCAATTGAAGAAGAAGATCTACTGAAGACCTTGGAGGAACTTCAACGAAAAAATGTATGTGAAGACTAGAACTTATCTATCACTCAGATTATATTCAATTCTATCCTCTAATGAGACTAAGTCGTATAGCTATATAGACTTCGTGTTATACAACTTTGAAATTTTGAGTCGAGTTTATCTCATTTATATAATTCTCGAAATACGAGTTTAAAGCTTAGAATGCTTCATCATCTACTTGACAACTTTAGTTGTAAACAATTCATTTATTGGAAACTAAATATTTTGTCAAGATGATCATGTGAAAATTACCTTGAACATCTTACATGATCTGTGTGAGACAATCATTTGATGTTAACTTGGGATGTTTCGATTGATCAAATAATCATTTGAAAATTACTTGAAGCTATCGGTATGTGTAAGATTACCAGTGTTGTCTTATAAGGATGTTTCAAATCGATTAACGAGAGTTTTAGAACTACTGCCAATTTCTGGATACAACACAGTATGCGTACCCAGTATGCGAACTGTGAAATACTAGTTGGGTCCGGAACTCTTGTTTGCGAACTGTGTTTACGGACAACAAGACTAGGTAAGGTCCGGAACTGTAGTTTGCGAACAGGGTTTACGAACTCAATGGGTAGGTTCTAAATCGGCAGTTATGACAAGTTGTTCACAAACTTTGTATGCAAACCATTTGTCTATACACATGAACTCACGTTCGTTTGCGAACTCTGTTTGCGAACTAAAGTCCCTGGATTCTTAATGCTTTAAGGTATGCGAACTCGGTTTGCAAACCGTGGCATTAGGTTCATGAATTGGTTCTTGTATAAGTACTTTATACACTTACAAACCAAGCCGAAAATGTTTCAAATGCTTCATGGATATTTCTATGAGATAGTGAACATTTGAACAACTTTCTTTAAAACACATTTAGATACATTTGATTATATATCATGATTGATTGATTATCATATTTAGTCTAGAAGTGTTAGATGAATATAGCTAAGCGAAAAGTGTTCATATGGCTAACTTCGTTTAACTGTTATTGAGCCAACTTGTTATACACGTTTAGGTACGGTTAATCCATATCTGAATATAAGTATATTTCATTTGTGTATATCTTGCTAAACCATCTAACGGTGGAGATTGATTGTTTATTTTCTAAGCAAACTTTGTAACACCCCAAAATTCGGGTCATGGATTTAACCCAAATTCTAAGTGCTACGATCGGGTCTCAAGACTCTAATTCACTTCCTAAAGCTTACATTCTTATTCCTTACCATCACCACCTGAATTTAATCAATATTCTTAAAGGTTTTTATCAGTCTAACAAGTCTAATGTTCGCAAATACGAAAAGAAAAATAATTCAAAATGATACAGCAAGAAATCTGGGCAAAAATGTTGCAGAAATGCATCCTACCAGCCTGCATTGTCGAGGCTCCACAGGATTCGCTATAAGTCGGAATGAAGAGCTTGACCCCAATTTAAAAACTAGAAAGAACCACCTTTTATAAACATTTAAAAAATCTGAATTCATAGTTTAAATGGTCTGTCAAAAATGCATGCAAAATAGGTCACAGAACTTCGAAGCTACAGATTTCAATTCTGATGTGCTTTGCTTCAGGGGACAGATCTCCTAAACGATAATTTCGAATGCTAAGCCCTTTTAACTAATTAAATAGGAGACATATGTGAAAATTTTATATCAAAGAAGTATAATCTAAATCCCTACCTATTGGTTGCAGTATCATAGACAACAGACTGCAGTTCAGTTTGACAGAAAAATGAAATATTCAAACTATAATTCTCAAGCTAACTTATAAAAGACATTTATTAAAAACCAATTCCTTTCAATAACGGGAAAGAAACTTCTAAAGAACTAAATCATGTTTATAAGTCTCCAACATCAGTTTCAAATGGAACATCTCATAGAAGATACATAAAATTAAGACACCGAACAATACACTCTTTAAACAAGCAAACTTCTACACGCATCTTCCTTCGATAAAATATGCAAAACGTCAATTAGGGTGAGATGACGGCTCAATAGGCTTACATTCCCATCCTCAAAGAGATGAGTCAAAATCACAGAAAAACATACGGGATTAAATATAAAGAAACGATGATAGAACTACGAATAGTAAATGGTGTATTCGACAAATAAAAGTAACAATACCAATGAAGTTTTCGACAATCAAGTAATTTAGATTTCGATATATTGAGTCCACGACACTAAAACCTTGGTTCGTACACCCACTTGTCGTTTCTCGTCACGGACAGCCGTCATCGATGGTCGGGAAACTAAGTTCCCATGAGGATCATTACCCATTTATCTATACCGGGCATCATTACCCGGCGCAAGATGGAACTATGTTTCAACTAGCGGAAGACATGAACTCAATAAGTTTTCTTCATAAAACTTGGTTTACTATCTACGAAATGAGATTCGTTCACAATTGAATACAACTGATTTTTAAATCAATAGCCATATCAACACAAATTCATGCATAAGAACAATGGAATTTGCACATGGAGTTAACTGTCACTCCATAACAATTTGCACCACTCATCCTTGAAATCAATAAGGACACAAAATAAGTTGGTCATTCATTAACATAAAATGGCAAGAAAAATAGGTTTGTTAACAATGAACCATACAAATTCCTAATAAATGGAACTAGGGTTCTAAGAAGCATTTTTACAAACATCTTAAATTCCAAAAGAAATCAGTGATACCCATCATTAAAAATTAGGTATTTTCTTTTCAAAACCAAACATCCCAATTTCATAATTCATGACAGCAAAACATAATTCAATTCGTATGGAGCAATTCAATAACAACACAAAGACAAATCAGGGAATTCAAATCTCAATTTGGGAAGAAATAACACTAAAGTAGTAGGGAATTTCTCAAAGAAAATGAGTAGTAAACCTACCTCCAAATCGCTTAAACCCAGTCGTCTTCCTCCTTCAGAATTGTTCTTATATCCTCAATTCAATCCCAAATTCTCATACATATATAATCCATACGTTACTAACCTTTCCATTTTCTTCCTAGTTCTAACACAGGAGACCTTTCCCTTTCTCATTTCCATTTTCATTTGTTTTCTTAATAAAATTCCTAATTTTATTTGCACCCAGCCAATACTAAGTAGAGTAAGAGGGTGGAACAATACCATATAATTTCCTAAGCCTTTGAGTAGTTAATCAGAGTTCATGGCGCTAGTCTAGAAAACGTCGCGCATCTCCACACTAGAAATGAGAAAATGTATACCTCTACTAGAAATACACAGAAAATATGACAAGTAAATGGTAAGACCAAACTTAACAGTTTTGTCGAATCCGGTTTAACCCGATCCGATACGCATACAAAACGGGTGGAGGAAAAATGCAGGGTATCACATCCTCCTACCCTTATAGGAATTTCGTCACGAAATTTAAGATTGGTCATACCGTTGAAAAGATTCGGATACTTTTCTTTCATCTCGGACTCGGGTTCCCAAATATAGTTGTCACAAATGAAACATCACAAACCAAGTTTTTAAGAACCTAATAAATCCATAACTCAAAACTTACTCAAATACAACCATTGGAAGCATTCACGTAATTAGTTAATAAGTTCTTACTGAATCACGATAACTCAATACAAGAGCGAAGATCACTTACAAGAAGCGGGATACCAAACAATATGCAAAGCAATAAGTAAGCTCACTTTTCGTTTCTCGGCACAGACAGCCGCCATCGATGGTCGGGAAACTAAGTTCCCATGGGGATCATTACCCATTTATCTATATCGGGGATCATTACCCGGCGCAAGATGGAACTATGTTCCAACTAACGGAAGACATGAACTCAATAAGTTTTCTTAATAAAACTTGGTTTGCTATCTACGAAATGAGATTCATTCACAATTGAACACAACTGATTTTTAAATCAATAGCTATATCAACACAAATTCATGCATAAGAACAATGGAATATGCACATGGAGTTGACTGTCACTCCATAAAAATCAGCAACACTCATCCTTGAAATCAGTAAGGACACAAAATATGTTGGTCATTCATTAACGTAAAATGGCAAGCAAAATAGGTTTGTTAAAAATGAAGCATACAAATTCGTAGTAAATGGAACTAAGGTTTTAAGAAGCATTTTTACAAACATCTTAAATTCATAAAGAAATCAGCCCATCATTTGAAAAAGCGGGGGTATAAAAACCACACCTAATAATTCGTTCGGCAATTTTTATGGACTAAACTCCAATATAATTACGAGATCACCAACTTAAAAGCGAGCTCAATCAAGAGATATATCAAAGAGCTTTATCTCGATTTCTCAATACAATCAGCAAATCGAACATATAGAAATCCGTGAGCCTAATTGATATGAGAAATAACTTGGACGGTACCAAAGACCAATGCCCAAGTGTCAATCAAGTTATATCCAACAAACAAGGTCGGATTTATCAACTGATTGAACTACGCACAACATGTGATATTTCAATTATATAAACAAATATAATGCGAAAAAGAAATAACACAGACACAAGAAATTTTGTTAACGAGGAAACCGTAAATGCAAAAAAACCCTGGGACCTAGTCCATATTTGAACACCACACTGTATTAAGCCACTACAGACACTAGCCTATTTTAGAGAAGATAGTACTCAATACGATAGAACAAGTAAGATCAGAGTACGCAACTACAGAGAAACTTATTGGATCTGGCTTCACGAATCCAAAATGAAGTCTTCAAGTCGTTAACCTAATATGGTTTTTGAAAAACCTTGGTTAAAGGAGAATCAACTCTAGTACGCAACTAGGACACTGGAAAGTGTCGGGATTAGGTTTTCCAGTTGCTAGAGTTCTCCCTTATATAGTCTTTCAAATCAGGGTTGCTTACAATCAAAGATAAGATAGCTTAGTAACAAAGCATTTAATATTCACCGTTAGATGAAATCCTGATTTAAGATTCAAGCCAAGTCTGCTTAGAAATAAAGTAATTAATCTCCACCGTTAGATGGTCTTAGCTTGTTACATACAAATGAAATATACCTTCATTTAGATATGGGTAACCGTACCTAAACGTGTATATTGAGTTGGCTCAATAACAGTTAACCGAAGTTAGCCATATGAACACTTTTGTCTTAACCACATTCATCTAACACTTCTAGATCAAATATGATGATCAATCAATCATAAAAGATAATCAAATGAATCTAATTGTGTTTCACATAGATTTATTCAATTGTTCACTATCTCATAGAAATATATATGAACAAGTTGAAACAAAATCGGATTGATTCGTAATCGTACAAAGTACTTATACAAGAATCAATTCATGTACATTAAGCCACGGTTTGCAAAGATTGCATTCCTTAATTCATAAATGTTTTGGTTCATGAGTATGAGAATCGTATTTAACGGATTTTAAAACTTAACCACTGTGTTCGCAAACCATGTACGCAAACTTGGCCTTGTCCAGCCGTTCGCATACTTGGTACCCGACCAGCAGTCCCGGACCCAACTCAGGTAGAACCGTTCGCATACTAGGTACGCAAACAAGGTTCCCGAACCTTGAAAGTTAAAATCATTAGCATATTGGGTATGCAAACACGGTTCCCAGACCTGAATCATAATAATACAGTTCGCATACTAGGTATGCATACCGTGTTGTATCCAGACATGGTTAATTGTTCTAAACTCTCATTTCAATCATTGAAACATCCTTAAAAGACGACAATAGCTGTCTCACACAAACTATTAGCTTCAAGTAATTTTCAAGTGATCGAATGATCAATACGAAACTTTCCAAGTCGACATCAAATGATTGTCTCACACAAATCATGTAAGATGTTTCAAGGCAATTTTCACATGATCATCTTTTGACTTAATATTTAGTTTTCAACAAATAAATTGTTTCCTACTAAACTCGTCAAGAATAATGATGAACATAGTTATACTTCTGAGTGATAGATAGGTTTTAGTCTCCACATACCTTTTGTTGATGAAGTTCCTCCAAGCTCTCCTCAGTGCATCTTCGTCTTCAATCGATGAACGCCTTGAAGTCTAAAGCTCAACTACACATTTTATCCTAATCCGAGACATAGCTATAAGTAGACTAGAAATCAAGACTATAGTTTTGATCAACTAAACTTGACAAACAAGCTTGAGATAGCAACGCTTGCGAGTTCGACTGAGCAGTGCTCTAACAATCTCCTCCTTTGCCAATTTTAGTGACAAAACTATTAATACATATGGATTACAAAATAAATAAATTTTGTAGCTTCTCATCCATCATGCTTGATTTCCTTGGATCTTCAACATTCCTTGAAATCTTCGCTACTCTAAGTACTCCAGCGATTCTGAACGTGTTCAACTCAACATCATTGTTGTTGAAGATCCGTATCCATGACAATGAGAAAACAGATGTTCTCAATCATTGTTATACAGTGTCATAGTATTATTACACAACATCAAAGTCCAATTGCATCACAACTTTGATAATAATACTACGGTGATATGTATCACCCCCCCTTAGTCAATACTTCCATCTCACAATGAAAACCACTCCCCCTTATATAATGATCCGTAAACCATATGTATGTAGTGTGAACTACTAAATAATTCTTCCACTTTTTGTCAATATAAATTAGCAAAGGTACGAAAACTATGGGATCATAATGAAATTCTCAAAGAGATAATTCAGACTGAAAGAGAACATATCAACTTTGTTTCGATGATTTCACATAGTCGAAACTTAGTGTATTCATCAAGGATTTTATAAAGATACAAAATAACTCCTACAATATTCCACAACCGCACTCCCCACAAATTTGGCAATTAAGCACATGTTCAATTAAGAACTCCCCCCCATAATATTTCATTCCCGAAAGAACAACAAGAGCGACCTTACTTTTACAAGAAAAGAGGGATTTCTTTGGACGTTAACAAACCACATGGATTTGTATCCGGTAGACTCGAATAAATTAATCACAAGAGGACCTTAAAGACTAATTTAATTGGAAATGCTCAACATAAGAAACCTTACGGAGCCATACAGTACTTTCACATATGAGTGGATCAGATAAAGATCAATACTGCGGAATTTTCAAAAGTTCATTCTATCTTTTATCAATATTTGCATAATGACACAATAGACTTAACTTTTGAGCATCTATGAGATAATCATAGTTCACGGACGTAAACACAACATATACCATAAAATATTTTTGCAATATATAAAACCAATAAAGATTAATACTTCAAAATCATCTTCCAAATAACTTAGAATTTAAATAAATAAATCTAAAAACATTGCAAGATGAAAATCGTTGAAATAGCTATGAGTAATCACAATATTTGTTATTCCAGACCCTAGTTATCCTTTTTAAACATAAGAATAAATTCTCATAAGAAGTTTCCTAGATAAAATAAGAAATTCAGACTTCTTTGATAACTTCATACCTCTCCATGACTCCATCATATAAGGTATTATCGATATCCTTGATCCTTTTGACCGTAGAAACTCCATGTTCATGAGTTATCACATTCACCTTTCGATCAATAATGCAAGAAAGTTTCCTGGCCTTGATGCAATCAGAGATGAGCTTCTTCTGGTTCCGTATCAAGACCTTTTGATTTGTAAGGATTTCGGTCTAACCATCAATGAGATGATTTATTTGCAGTTGAAGGTTTGCAAATTATACCTTTGAGTCATTCTGAAAATGAATTAAATCCTTGATTGATTCAGTAATCCAAGAGTTGTACTCTTTCCTTGCAATCATCTTCTTCAAAACAAGTTCTTGAACCGAACTGCATCCTTTGATGTTTTCTTCCATATAAAGATTCACCACTTCTTGAGATCTTGAAGAGTTCTCCATATATATATTTTTAATAGGGATGGAAAAAAACAATATATTATGTATATATATATGTTCGTAAACAAGAAAAGGAGAAACCCTTGTTATGGAAACCCTATAGGAACTCTTAAGAAGAAGAATACACGGACGTTCAGGATAGGTTATGGAAAGTTAATGGGTCAGCAAGGATCCAAAATATAGAAATACACTATGTTTCCAGATATCTCAGATATTTACATAGCTCGATAATTAAAAGATTCACTTTAAATTAGAGCACATGAAACGATCAACAAGATACATCAGTTACTAGGATTCAAGATATGACTCAACATTCACATATGAAGAAAATAATTTTATATCAAACACAAGATCAGATGATATCAAACAACGGACTTGAGTATCCCACAAATATCATCCTTGCAACTCTCAAGTTAGTTACAAGGATAAATTTACCTGGAACTAGGTAACTTAATGAGACATAATCCCACTACAAATATTGAGGGAAGAGTTGTAAATACCTTCTGAATGTTTGTGCCGTGAATTCCTTACCTTCCTTCGGTTATATCTTATTCCAGGGGAATTAGATTTAAACCTTTTTGAATATCCGTCAGAAGGATTTTTCTGAGGATTAAGTCTAGGATCTCTTGATATCCATTCCAGAGGATAAGAATTATGAGAATCCCATCTCCTAGACTTAGATCTGCCAAACTTACTCTCATAAACACTGGGAACATGTACATTTGTGGCGTATGTATTTACACCATTAAGAGGGACACGATTCCTGTAGAGATTCCTAGATGAGTGACCTTGGAAACCACTTTTATGAGAGTTCTAGTTTTCTGCAGGAATGAAATCCATTGTAGATGTCGTCAGAAAATTTACTCTGTTGACTGTAAAAATAAGTAAATTTTGAAGATCAGAAATTTGTTTCTTTCTAGCAAAACAATGTAAAACATAATGATTTCTTTTCCCACAGAATGAACAGGTTCGTGGACAAGAAACATTGGATGAATCCTGTTTTAGACTCATAGCCTTTTCGGAAATCCGCAAGTCACGCAAACGTTTCTTAGCATATAATTCCTTAAGAGTAATTTTCTCCATGCTAGGTAACACCACATGAGTGTTAGAGATAGGCACCGAAGAAGACTTGCTCACTAAAATAGAGTTTTCACTTTTCAAGGACTTGCACTGTTCCTGGGCTAGTAAAAGAGATGCAACAAGTTTTTCTTTTTCAACACGAAGGCTGTTCAATTCTGATGAATGAGTCTTGATTAAACTTTCTTCTCTAATCGAATCTTCTTTAACAGTATCTTCAAGCATACAAATCTTTTCGCGTTGTAGAGTAGTTTTTTGAACAAGGTTTTCGATACTGTTAGAAAAAGACTCAACGATACTATAGAGTTCCCGTTCTCCATCAAGAGACTTCTCAAGTTCATCAGTGGGGTGAGCATACTTTTCTTAAAGAGATCTAATTTTAGAGACTTGAACATCAATAATCTCAGTAGATATTTTTAATTTTCTGGTGAGCTCTATCTCAAATTCTGACATAGTGTCAAGTGTCACATTAGAGGGAATGTTATCAGAATCTGATAAGGAATAATCTGCTAAGGAATAATCCTTTGAGGTAAGCCCAGGACAGTTGGCATAGTCAAAAACTTTGGAAGACATTTCCAAGTGTGTAAAAGCGAGATGAACCTTTATCCACAGAAATCAGATTGCTGCAAACATAGACTTATGAGGTCTTAGTGTGTTTGCCTGCTCTGATACCAATTGAAAAAGCGTGGGTATAACAACCACACCCAATAATTCGTTCGACAATCAGTATGGACTAAACTCCAATATAATTCTGAGAGAACCAACTTAAAAGCGAGCTCAATCAAGAGATATATCAAAGTGCTTTATCTCGATTTCTCAATGCAATCATCAAATCGAACAGATAGAAATCCGTGAACCTGATTGATATGAGAAATAACTTGGACGGTACCAAAGACTAATGCCCAAGTGTCAATCAAGTTATTTCCAACAAACAAGGTCGGATTTATCAAATGATTGAACTACGCATAACCTGTGATATTTCAATTATATAAACAAATATAATGCGGAAAAATAATATAGACACCAGAAATTTTGATAACGAGGAAACCGCAAATGCAGAAAAACCCCGAGGCCTAGTCCAGATTTGAACACCACACTGTATTAAGCCGCTACAGACACTAGCCTACTACAAGTTAACTTCGGAATGGAATGTAGTTGAGCCCTAACCAAGTATCACACTGATTAAGGTACATTCGCGTTCCTTACGCCTCTAGAACCATGCCGGATTCTGCGCACTTGATTCCCTTAGCTGATCTCACTCACAACTAAGAGTTGCAACGACCCAAAGTAGAAGACTTATAAACAAATCTGTCTCACACAGATAAGTCTATTCTGATAGATAAATCTGTCTCCCACAAAAGTACCTATGAAGTTTTGTTCAGTCTTAAGATAAATCAAGGTGAACAGGAACCAATTGATAATCCGTTCTTATACTCCCGAAGAGCATCCTAGAAATATCAATCACCTCACAATAACTTAACTATATGGTTGTAGAAGAAGTTACTGCGGAACCACAAAGTCTGAGACTAAGAACTTTGTGATTACTTTTTCTATCTTACCTATCAGAGATAAATCTCTAGCAAATCTTAGAGAAGATAGTACTCAATACGATAGAACAAGTAAGATCAGAATACGCAACTACACAAAAAATAGTTGGATCTGGCTTCACGAATCCCAAATAAAGTCTTCAAGTCGTTAACGTAATATGGTTTTGGAAAAACCTAGGTTAAAGGAGAATCGACTCTAGTACGAAACTAGGACACAGGAAAGTGCCGGGGTTAGGTTTTCCAGTTGCTAGATTTCTCCCTTATATATTTTTTCAAATTAGGTTTGCTTACAATCAAAGCTAATATGGCTTAGTAACAAAGCATTCAATATTCACCGTTAGATGGAATCCTGATTTAAGAATAAAGCTAAGTCTGCTTAGAAATAAAGCAATTAATCTCCACCGTTAGATGGTCTTAGCTTGTTACACACAAATGAAATATACCTTCATTTAGATATGGGTAACCGTACCTAAACATGTATATTGAGTTGGCTCATTAACAGTTAACCGAAGTTAGCCATATGAACACTTTTGTCTTAACCACATTCATCTAACACTTCTAGATCAAATATGATGATCAATCAATCATAAAAGATAATCAAATGAATCTAATTGTGTTTCACATAGAGTTATTCAATTGTTCACTATCTCATAGAAATATATATGAACAAGTTGAAACAAAATCGGATTGATTCGTAATCGTACAAAGTACTTATACAAGAATCAATTCATGAACATTAAGCCAGTGTTTGCAAATATTGCATTCCTTAATTCATAAATGTTTTAGTTCATGAGTATGAGAATCATACTTAACGGATTTTAAAACTTAACTACTGTGTTCGCAAACCATGTACGCAAACAACAGCTACGAACATTGGCCTTGTCATTCCGTTCGCATACTTGGTACCCGACCAACAGTCCTAGACCCAACTCAGGTAGAACTGTTCGCATACTAGGTACGCAAACAAGGTTCCCGGACCTTGAAAGTTAAAACTGTTAGCATATTGGGTATGCAAACACGGTTCCCAGACCTCAATCATAACAATACAGTTCGCATACTAGGTATGCATACCGTGTTGTATCCAGACATGGTTAATTGTTCTAACTCTCATTTCAATCATTGAAACATCCTTAGAAGACGACAATAGCTGTCTCACAAAAACTATTAGCTTCAAGTAATTTTCAAGTGATCGAATGATCAATACGAAACTTTCCAAGTCGACATCAAATGATTGTCTCACACAAATCATGTAAGATGTTTCAAGGCAATTTTCACATGATCATCTTTTGACTTAATATTTAGTTTCCAACAAATAAATTGTTTCCAAATAAACTCGTCAAGAATAATGATGACATAGTTAAAGCAAAAAGCTTCCAACACATATTTCGAGAAATAGATAAGCTAGATAAAATCGGCTCGAAATATCAAATGTGTATAATATAAAATTCTATGTATCTATACGTCTTAGTCTCATTAGAAGATAAAATAGAATAGATTTCTGAGTGATAGATAAGTTTTAGTCTCCACATACCTTTTGTTGATGAAGTTCCTCCAAGCTCTCCTCAGTATATCTTCGTCTTTAATCAATGAACGTCGTTAAGTCTAAAGCTCAACTACACATTCTATCCTAATCCGAGACATAGCTATAAGTAGACTAGAAATCAAGATCATAGTTTTGATCAACTAAATTTGACAAACAAGCTTGAGATAGCAATGCTTGCGAGTTCTACCGAGCAGTGCTCTAACAGAGTAGTAAACCTACCTCCAAATCGCTTAAACCCAGCCGTCTTCCTCCTTCAGAATTGTTCTTCTATCCTCAATTCAATCCCAAATTCTCATACATATATAATTCATACATTACTAACCTTTCCATTTTCTTCCTAGTTCTAACACAGGAGACCTTTCCCTTTCTCATTTCTATTGTCATTTATTTTCTTAATAAAATTTGTTAGAGCACTACTCGGTCGAACTCGCAAGCGTTGTTATCTCAAGCTTTTTGTCAAGTTTAGTTGCCAAAACTATAAGTCTTGCTTTCTAGTCTACTTATAGCTAAGTCTCGGATTATGATAGAAAGTGTAGTTGAGCATTAGACTTCACGGCGTTCATCGATTGAAGACGAAGAACTACTAAGGGGATCTTATGGAACTTCATCAACAAAAGGTATGTAGAGACTTGAACTCATCTATCACTCAAAAGTTTATCTACTCTATCTACTATTTGAGACAAAAGTCGTATAGCTATATAGACTTCGATTATACACATTTGATATTTAGAGCTGAGTTTAACTCGCTTACATATTTCTCGAAATATGTGTTGGTAAGCTTTCACTTTAACCAAGTTCATCTTATATTCTTGATGAAAGTTAAAAGATGATCATGTGAAAATTGCCTTGTAACATTTTACATGATTTGTGTGAGACGGTCATTTGATGTAGACTCAGAATGTTTCGTATTGATCATTCGATCACTTGAAAATTGCTTTGAAGCTAATAGTTTGTGTGAAACAGCTATTATCGTCTTCTAAGAATGTTTCAATAATTGAAATGAGAGTTTAGAACAAATAACCATGATTGGATATAGCACAGTATGCATACTTGTATGCTAACTATTGCATGATATTCCAAGTCCGGGAACCATGGTATGCATACTCGTATGCGTACTGATTGGTTTATGGAAGTCCGGGAACTTAGTATGCGTATTGGCATGAGTTTCAAGTTTCGGGATTTATCTGAGTTTGGAAAGTATGCGTACCCGTTCGCATACTGGCGAACCCAAACTTAGTCCGGCCACTTAGGTATGCGTACCCATTCGCATACTTTAGTAGGTTATGTTCTAAAATCGGTTTGTTCATGAACTAATACATTTATATATTAAGGAATGCAATCTTTTTCAAACCGTGGCTATAATGTTCGTGAATTGATTCAAGTGAATCAAAATCGATTTTGCTTCAATGTGTGTCTTATATACTTCTATGAGAATATAAACAATTTAACAACTCTAGAACTAGTTTCATTTGAACTAGTTATGGTTAAGATGAATAAGGTTGATATGAAAGTGTTCATATGGATAACTTCGGTTGACTATTGTTGAGCCAACAAGGTGCACACGTTTAGGTATGGTTACTCATATCTAAATAAAGTCACTTTTCATTTGTGTGTAACAAGCTAAGTTCGATCTAACGGTTGAAATATATTAGCTTGAATCTAATAGGTTTTTATCTAACGGTGAATATTGAATGCTTTGTTACCAAGGTAACATTGATTTCTGTGTGATACAAAATGGTTTATCAAGTCTTCGACTTTGGGTCGTAGCAACTCTTTAGTTGTGGGTGAGATCAGCTAAGGGAATCAAGTGCGCAAAGTCATGCTTGGATTCAGAGGCGTAATGAATGCGACTGTACCTTGATCAGTGTGAGATTGGTTAGGGCTCAACTATATTCCATTCTGAAGTTAACTTGGAGTAGGCTAGTGTCTGTAGCAGCTTAATACAATGTGGTGTTCAAATCTGGACTAGGTCCTGGGGTTTTTCTGCATTTGCGGTTTCCTCGATAACAAAATTTATGGTGTCTGTGTTATTTCTTTTCTGCATTATATTTGTTTATATAATTGAAATATCACATGTTGTGCGTAAGTTCAATCAGTTTGTGAATCCTACCTTTGGGTTGTTGATTAAATTGATTGACACTTGGATATTGGTTTTTGATACCGTCCAAGTTATTTCTTATATTCAATCGGGCTCGCAAATTCCTATTTGTTTGATTGCAGATTGAATTGAGAAATTGAGATATAACTCTTGGATATACTTTTTTTAAGATTAAGTCTGACTGTCTAGTTTATTCTCTTGAAATTATATTGGAGTTAGTCCATACAGATTGCCTAAACGAAATATTAGGTGTGGTTGTTATACCCCTGCTTTTTCACAATTCCTAAGTTTATTTGCACTCAGCCAATACTAAGTAGAGTAAGAGGGTGGAACTATTCCGTGTAATTTCCTAAGCCTTTCAGTACTTAATCAGAGTTCATGGCGCTAGTCTATAAAATGTCGCGCATCGCCACACTAGAAATGAGAAAATGTATACCTCTACTAGAAATACACAAAAAATATGACAAGTAAATGGTAAGACCAAAGTTCTCATTTGGTCTAACTTAACAGTTTTGTCGAATCTGGTTTAACCCGATCCGATACGCATACAAAACGGGTGGAGGAAAAATGCAGGGTATCACAAACTTTGCTTGAATCTTAAATCAGGTTTTCATCAAACGGTGAATATTAATTGTTTTCTTAAAAAGCTATCTTAGCTTTGATTGTAAGCAACCCTGATTTGAAAGACTATATAAATAGGAACTCTAGCATCTGGGAAACCTAATTCCGACACTTTCGTGTGTCCTAGTTGCAAACTAAAGTCGATTCTCCATTAACCTAAGTTTCCAGTTCTTCTTAAAACCATTACTAGGTTTAACGACTTAAAGACTTCGCTTGGGATTCGTGAAGCCAGGTCCAACATTTTTTTCTTCTAGTTGCGTATCTTGATCTTACTTTTTCTATCGTATTGAGTTTAATCTTCTTTAAGGTTTTCTCGAGATTTATCTCTGATAGGTAAGATATAAAAAGTAATCACAACAGTTGCTTCGTCTCAGACTCTTGTGATTTTGCAATTACTTCTTTTGTTAATCAGTTAGGTTATTGTAAGGTGACTAATATTTCTAGGCCACTCTTCGAGAGTATAAGACCACATTATTAGTTGAGTTTCTTGTTGACCTTGATCTTTATCTTATGGAAACAAAAAATAGAATAGACTTATCTGTGGGAGATAGATTTGTTTATAAGTCTTCGACTTTGGGACGTAGCAACTTCTAGGCTGTAAAGGACGTTAGCTAGGGGAATCATGTGCGCAGAGTCTTACGAGATTGAATAGGCGTAAGGAATGTGATTGTACCTTAATCGGCATGAGAATGGTTAGGGCTCAACTACATTCCAGTCCGAAGTTAACTTGTAGTAGGCTAGTGAAAAAGCGGGGGTATAAAAACCGCACCCAATAATTCGTTCGGAAATCTGTATAGACTAAACTCCAATACAATTCTGAGAGAACCAACTTAAAAGTGAGACTCAATCAAGAAATATATCAAAGAGCTTTATCTCTTATTCTCAATACAATCAGCAAATCGAACAGATAGAAATCCGAGAGCCTGATTGATATGAGAAATAACTTGGATGGTACCAAAGACCAATGACCAAGTGTCAATCAAGTTCTATCCAACAATCAAGGTTGGATTTATCAACTGATTGAACTACGCACAACCTGTGATATTTAAATTATATAATGCGGAAAAGAAATAACACAGACACCAGAAATTTTGTTAACGAGGAAACCGCAAATGCGGAAAACCCCCGGGACCTAGTACAGATTTGAACACCACACTATATTAAGCTGCTACATACTCTATCATACTTCAAGTTAACTTCAGAATGGAATGTAGTTGATCCCTAACCAAGCCTCACACAGATTAAAATACAGTTGCGTTCCTTACGCCTCTAGAACCACCCCGGATTCTTCGCACTTGATTGCCTTAGATGATCTACCCCACAACTAAGAGTTGCTACAACCCAAAGTCGAAGACTTATAAACAAATATATCTCACACAGATATGTCTATCCATTATTATTTTTGTTCCGTATTATGATACAAAAATCAAGGTGAACAGGAACCAACTAATAATCAAGTCTTATACTCCCGAAGAGCGGCCTAGAAATATTAGTCACCTCACAATAACCTAACTGATTAATAGAAGAAGTTATTCCGGAATCACAAGAGTCTGAGACGAAGAACTATTGTGATTACTTTTTATATCTTACCTATCGGAGACGAATCTCAAGTAAATCTTAAAGAAGATAAAAATCAATATGATAGAACAAGTAAGATCATAATACACAACTACAGAGAAAATTGTTGGATCTGGCTTCACAAATCCCAAATGAAGTCTTAAAGTCGCTAACCTAATAATGGTTTTGGAAAAACCTAGGTTAAAGGAGAATCGACTCTAGTTTGCAACTAGGACACAAGAAAGTGTCGGGATTAGGTTTTCCAGTTGCTAGAGTTTTCCCTTATATATCCTTTCAAATAAGGGTTACTTACAATCAAAGCTAAGATAGCTTAGTAACAAAGCATTCAATATTCACTGTTAGATGAAATACTGATTTAAGATTCAAGCTAAGTCTGCTTAAAAATTAAGCAATTAATCTCCACCGTTAGATGGTCTTAGCTTGTTGCACACAAATGAAATATATGTATATTTATATATGGGTAACCGTACCTAAACGTGTATATTGGGTTGGCTCAATAACAGTTAACCGAAGTTAGCCATATGAACACTTTTGACTTAGTTGTATTCATCTAATTTTTATTTAATTTTTTTTTTTGACTTTGTTGTATTCATCTAACACTTCCAGATCAAATATGATGATCAATCAATCATGATAGATGATCAAATGAATCCAATTGTGTTTCAAAAAGAGTTGTTCAATTGTTCACTATCTCATAGAAATATTTATGAACAAATTGAAACGAAATCGGTTTGATTCGTTAATGTACAAAGTACTTATACAAGAATCAATTCATGAACATTAAGCCACGGTTTGCAAAGTTAATTTGTATTCCTAAAATCATAAATGTTTTAGTTCATGAGTATGAGAATCATACATTACCGATTTTAGAACTTAACCACTGTGTTTGCAAACTAGGTACGCGAACAGCAGCTCCAGACCTTGGCCTAGTCAAGCCGTTCGCAAACCCAGTTCGCGAACAACCATTCCATACCCAACTCAGGTAAACCCGTTCACATACTACGTACACAAACAAGAGTTTCAGAAATTCTCAGGTAAATCCGTTCGCATACTAGGTACGCAAACAAGAGTTCCGAACCTGAATCATCACAATACAGTTCGCATATTGGATATGCATACCATTTTGTATCCAGACATGGGTAATCGTTCTAAACTCTTATTTCAATCATTGAAACATCCTTAGAATACTACAATGGTAATCTCAAACATACCATTAGCTTCAAATAATTTTCAAGTGATCGAATGCTCAATACGAAACTTCCCGAGCTAACATCAAATGACTGTCTCACACAAATCATGTAAGATGTTCAAGGTAATTTTTACATGATAATCTTTTGACTTAATATTTAGTTTCCAACTAAACCCGTCAAAAATACGATGAACATAGCTAAAGCAAAAAGCTTCCAACATGTATTTCGAGAAATAGATAAGCGAGATAAACTCGGCTCGAAATATCAAATGTGTATAATGTAAAAGTCGATATATCTATACGACTTAGTCTCATTAGAAGATAGAATAGAATACACATATGAGTGATAGATAAGTTTTAGTCTCCACATACCTTTTGTTGATGAAGTTCCTCCAAGCTCCTAAGTAGATCTTCTTCTTCAATTGGTGAACGTCGTGATGTCTAAGGCTAAACTACACATTATATCCTAATCCGAGACATAGCTATAAGTAGACTATAAATCAAGTATATAGTTTTGATCAACTAAACTTGACAAACAAGCTTGAGATAGCAACGCTTGCGAGTTCGACCGACCAGTGCTCTAACAATCTCCCCCTTTGTCAATTTTAGTGACAAAACTATTAATACACATGGATTACAAAATAAATAAACTTTGTAGCTTCTCATACATCATGCTTGATTTCCTTGGCTCTTCAACTTTCCTTGAATTCTTCGCTGCTCCAAGTACTCCAGCGATTCTGAACGTGTTCAACTCAGCATCATTGTTTTTGAAGATCCATAGCCATAACAATAAGCAAACAGATGTTTTGAATCATTGTTATATAGTGTCATAGTATTATTATATCGAATCAAAGTCCAATTGCATCACAACTTTGAAATAATACTATGGTGATATGTATCACTCCCTCTTAGTCAATACTTCCATCTTACAATGAAAACCACTCCCCCTTACATAATGATCCGTAAACCATATGTATGTAGTGTGAACTACCAAATAATTCCCCCCCTTTTTGTCAATATAAATTGGAAAAGGTACGAAAACTACGGGATCATAATGAATTCTCAAAGAGATAATTCATGATTAGAATAGAACATATCAACTTTGTTTCGATGATTTCACATAGCCGAAAATTAGTATATTCATCAAGGAGTTTATAAATATACAAGATAACTCCTAAAATATTCCACAGCCGCACTCCCCACAAAGATATGGCAATTAAGCAGAAGTTCATTTAAGAACTCTCCCCCATTTGATGTCATTCCCAAGAGAACAACATGAGCGACCTTACTTTTACAAGAAAAGAAGGATTTCTTTGGACGTTAACAAATCATGGATTTATATCCAGTAAACTCAAATAAATTAACCACAAGAAGACCCTATTGATTAATTAATCGGAAACACTCAACATAAGAAAACTTACGGAGCCATACAGTACTTTCACATAAAAGTGGATTAGGGAAAGATCCATACTCCGGAATTTTCAAAAGTTCATTATATCTTTTATCAATATTTGCATAAAGACATGATAGACTTAACTTTTGAGCATTTATGAGATACTTGCACAGTTCATGAATGTAAAGGCATACATCTCATAAGCACTTGCAATATATAAAATCAAAAAGATTAAATACTGCAAAAATCGTTTTCCAAATAACTTTAGAATTTAAATAAATAAATCTAAAAATATTGCAAGATGAAAATCGTTAAAATAGCTATGTGTAATCACAATAATTGTTATTCCACACCCTAGTTATTCTTCTTAAACATAAGAATAAATTCTCATAAGAAGTTTCCTAGACAAAAAAAAAAGGTTCAGACTTCTTTGATAACTTCATACCTCTTCATGACTCCATCATAAAAGGTATCGTTGATATCCTTGATTCTTTTGACCATATAAACTCCATGTTCATGAGTTAAAACATTTACCTTCTGATCAACAATGCGAGAAAGTTATCTTGCCTTGATGCAATCAGAGATGAGCTTCTTCTGGTTCCGTATCAAGACTTTTTGATTTTCAAGAATTTTGGTCTGACCATCAATTAGATGATTTATTTGCAGTTGAAGATTTGCAAATTCTACCTTTGAGTCATTTTGATAATGAATTAAATCCTTGACGGATTCAGCAATCCAGGCGTTGTACTCTATTCTTGCAATCATCTTCTTCAAAACGAGTTCTTGAACCGAGATGCATCCTTTGATGTTTTCTTTCATATCAAGATCCACCACTTCCTGAGATCTTGAAGAGTTCTCCATTTTTTTTTATAGGGATGGAAAGCAATATAATATATATATTCGTGAACAAGAGAAGGAAGGAATCCCTTGTTATAGAAATCCTATAAAACTCTTAAGAAGAAGAGTACACGGACGTTCACGGACCGGTTACGGAAAGTTAATGGGTCAGCTAAGAACCAAAATAAGGAAACACACTATCTGTTTTCAGTCATCTCATAGATTTTCATAGCTCGATAATTAGAAGATAAATTAGAGCACATGAAAAAAATCAACAAGATACATAAGTTACTAGGAGTCAATATATGACTCAACATTCACATACGAAGAAAACAACTTTATTTCAAAGATAAAAACACAAGATCAGACGGTATCATACAATGAACTTGAGTATCCAACAAATATCATCCTTGCAACTCTCAAGTTAGTTTCAAAGACGAATTAACTCAGAACTCGATAATATAGTGAGATGTAACCCCACTACGTATATTGAGGGAAGAGTTGTAAATACCTTCTGAGTGTTTGTGCATGTATTCCTTACCTTCCTTCGGTTATATCTAATTCTAGAAGAATTAGACATTAACCTTTTTGAATCTCCATCATAAAGATTTTTCTGAGGATTAAGTCTAGGACCTCTTGAGATCCGTTCTAGAGAATAAAGATTACGAAAATCCCATCTCCTAGACTTAGACCTACCAGACTTATTCTCATAAACATTGGGAACGTGTACATTAGTGGTAAAAGAAGTCGCACCATTATGAAGAGCACGATTCCTGTAAGGGTTTCTAGAGGAGTGACCTTGAAAACCTTTTTTATGAGATTTCTGGTTATCTGCAGGAATGTCATTCATTGTAGACGTCGTCAGACTATTTACAATGTCGACCGTAAAAAGAAGCAAATTTTGAAGATCAGTAATATGTTTTTTTCTAACAAAACAATGTAGAACATTATGATTCCTTTTCCCGTAGAATGAATAGGTTCGTGGATAAGAAACTTTGGATGAATCCTATTTTTGACTCATAGCCTTTCCGGATATCCGCAAGTCACGTAAACATTTATTAGCAGATAATTCCTTAGGAGTAATTTTCTCCATGCTTGGTAATACCACATGAGTATTAGAAATAGGCATTGAAGAAGACTTACTTACTAAAACAGAGTTTTATCTTTTTAAGGAGTTACACTGTTCCTGGGCTAGTAAAAGAGATGCAATAAGTTTCTCTTTTTCAACACGATAGCTGTTCAATTCTGATGAACGAGTCTTGGTTTTCTTCTCTAGTTGAGTCTTCTTTAACAGTATCTTCAAGCATACTAATCTTTTTGCGTTATAGAGTTGTTTTTTTAACGAGGTTTTCGATATTGTTAGATAAAGACTCAATGATACTATAGAGTTCCCGCTCTCTATCAAGAGACTTGTCAAGTTGATCAGTGAGCTGAGCATATTTTCTTCAAGAGATATAATTTTAGAAGATTGAACATCAATAATCTCAGCAGATTTTTGTAAGGTTCTGGTGAGTTCCATCTCAGATTCTGATATAGTGCAAACTATAAATTTAGAGGGAATGTTGTCAGATTTTGATAGCATAAGTTTTCTACCTCGGGATTCAGAAGAATATGCTAAGGAGTTATCCTTTAAGGTAAACCCAAGACATTTGGCATAATCAAAAACTTTGGAAGACATTTCTGTGCGCGTTAGAATGAGATAAACTTCTATCCACAGAACTCAGATTTCTACAGACACAGACTTATGAGGTTTTAGCGTGTTTGCTTGCTTTGATACCAATTGAAAAAGCGGGGGTATAACAACCACACCCAATAATTTGTTCGGCAATCTATATGGGCTAAACACCAATATAATTCTGAGAGCACCAACTTAAAAGTTAGACTCAATCAAGAAATATATCAAAGAGCTTTATCTCTCTTTCTCAATACAATCAGCAAATCGAACAGATAGAAATCCGTAAGCCTGATTGATATGAGAAATAACTTGGACGGTACCAAAGACCAATGACCAAGTGTCAATCAAGTTCTATCCAACAATCAAGGTCGGATTTATCAACTGATTGAACTACGCACAACCTGTGATATTTCAATTATATAAACAAATATAATGCGGAAAAGAAATAACATAAACACCAGAAATTTTGTTAACGAGGAAATCAAAAAAAAAAAAAAAAACCCGGGACCTAGTACAGATTTGAACACAACACTGTATTAAGCCGCTAAAGACTCTAGCCAACTACAAGTTAACTTCGTACTAGAATGAGTTGAGCCCTAACCAAGTCTCATACCGATTAAGGTACAGTCACGTTCCTTACGCCTCTAGAACCACGTCGGATTCTGCGCACTTGATTCCCTTTGCTGATCTCATCCACAACTAAGAGTTGCTACGACCTAAAGTCGAAGACTTATAAACAAATCTGTCTCCCACAGATATGTATATCCTTTATTCTTTGTGTTTCGTCTTTTGATACAAAAATCAAGGTGAACAGGAACCAACTAACAATCTGGTCTTATACTTCCGAAGTGTAGCCTAGAAATATTAGTACCCTCACAATAACCTAACTGATTAACTGCGAAATCACAAGAGTTTGAGATGAAGAACTGTTGTGATCACTTGTTATATCTTACCTGTCGGAGACGAATCTCGAGTAAATCTTAGAGAAGATAAAACTCAATACGATAGAATAAGTAAGATCAGAATACGCAACTACAGAGAAATAGTTGGATCTGGATTCACGAATCCCAAATGAAGTCTTAAAGTCGTTAACCTAATAATGGTTTTGAAAAAACCTAGGTTAAAGGAGAATCAACTCTAGTTTGCAACTAGAACACAAGAAAGTGTCGGGATTAGGTTTTCCAGTTGCTAGAGTTCTCCCTTATATAGCCTTTCAAATCAGGGTTGCTTACAATCAAAGCTAAGATAGCTTAGTAACAAATCTTTCAATATTCACCGTTATATGAAATCCTGATTTAACATTCAAGCCAAGTCTGCTTAAAAATCAAGCAATTAATCTCCACCGTTAGATGGTATTAGCTTGTTACACATAAATGAAATGTACTTATATTTGGATATGGGTAACCGTACCTAAACGTGTATATTGGGTTGGCTCAATAACAGTTAACCGAAGTTAGCCATATGAACAGTTTTGACTTAGCTGTATTCATCTAACACTTCCAGATCAAATATGATGATCAATCAATCATGGCAGATGATCAAATGAATCTAATTGTGTTTCAAATAGAGTTGTTCAATTGTTCACTATCTCATAGAAATATTTATGAAAAAATTGAAACGAAATCGGTTTGATTCGTGAATGTACAAAGTACTTATACAAGAATCAATTCATGAACATTAAGCCACGGTTTGCAAATTTAATTTGCATTCCTTAAATCATAAATGTTTTTGTTCATGCGTATGAGAATCATACATTACCGATTTTAGAACTTAACCACTGGGTACGCGAACATTAGCTATGGACCTTGGCCTAGTCAAGCCGTTCGCAAACCCAGTTCGCGAACAACCGTTCCAGGCCCAACTCGGGTAAACCCGTTCGCATACTAGGTACGCAAACAAGAGTTCCGGACCTTTTCAGGTAAATTCGTTCGCATACTAGGTACGCAAACAAGAGTTTCGGACCTGAATCATCACAATACAGTTCGCATACTGGATATGCATATCGTGTTGTATCAAGACATGGGTAATCGTCTAAACTCTTATTTCAATCATTGAAACATCCTTAGAAGAAAACAATGGTAATCTCACACATACCATTAGCTTCAAGTAATTTTCAAGTGATCGAATGATAAATACGAAACTTCAAGTAATTTTAAGTCTCCACATACCTTTTGTTGATGAAGTTCCTCCAACCTCCTCAGTAGATCTTCTTCTTCAATTGGTGAGCGCCGTGATGTCTAAAGATCAACTACACATTCTATCCTAATCCGAGACATAGCTATAAGTAGACTATAAAACAAGTATATAGTTTTGATCAACTAAACTTGACAAACAAGCTTGAGATAGCAACGCTTGCGAGTTCGACCGAGCAGTGCTCTAACAGCTAGAATATGTAGCGGCTTAATACAGTGTGGTGTTCAAGTCTGGAATAGGTTCCAGGGTTTTTATGCATTTGCGATTTCCTCGTTTACAAAATTTCTTGTGTCTGTGTTATTTCTTTTTCGCATTATATTTTCTTTATATAATTGAAATATCACAGGTTGTGCGTTGTTCAATCACAGTTGATAAATCCGACCTTGTTTGTTGGATAGAACTTGATTGACACTCATACATTGGTCTTTGGTACCATCCAAGTTATTCTCGTAACAATCAGGTTAACAGATTTCTATCTGTTTGATTTACTGATTGTGTTGATAAGGAAATAAAGCTCTTTGATATCTTTCTTGATTGAGACTCATTAATTTGGTGCTCTCGGAATTATATTGGAGTTTAGTCCATACAGATTGTCGAACAAAATAGTTGGGTGTGGTTGTTGTACCCTCGCATTTTCAAAAACAAACACCTGTGATGCCTGATTAAGATACGGATGACATTGACGAGATTAAATTTTTCATAAATCTTACTGAAAAATATAATCTAAGAGAGAAAGTTTATTATCCATTAGTCAATAAGTTTATCAAAGATTCATTGATAAAATCCATGTTCAACGAAAAAACTTTTGTTCAAGAAGTTCTTGAAATTCATGAATCTTCCGACAGGATGATAACCTCATTTTTCTCAACCAGTCAATTTCAAGATGAGTTTTCATGTATTTCTCTTTTTGAATCTGAATCTGAGACTTCTGACAGCTGTTCAAATGTCAGAAAATATTTATTAGTCAAGACATCTAAATATAAGACAAGAGTGTGTGATTCTTGTGTCCAGGATCTCTTTATTGATAAACGACATCCTGATTCAAAAAGCCTAACCACCTGCATGAATCAAGAGATTTTTGTTTCGAAACTTAATCCATTGACTAATAGTCAGTTCCTTAAAACTGTTCTTAACAAAAGCAAAAAAGGATTATTTTTCTGGAAAATACAAAGATCAACTTAAAAGCAAACAAACTAATGATTTCAGGCCATTCAACTTTATTATTGATCGTCTGTCTAATTCAAGATCAAGGAAACAATCTCATCAAATGATGTCTTCATATTCCAAGAAGAAGCAGAGTCAACCTAAGATTTCTATTGGATCCACTACTCAAAGGTTTACAAATCACACTCACAACTCTATTCGTATTCGAATAAAATTATATGTTAAACCAGATTCATCAAGTTGTGATCTACAAGATTGTGAAACCTATTCTTGAAATCGTTCTAGAAAAAGGAATATCCGAAAACATCAATCATATCTTGTAAAAGCTATTGATTGATTTGATAGATCTTGTTCCGTTTGTAATATTAAGCTATTGAAAGTGAAAAAGCGGGGGTCTAACAACCACACCCAATATTTCGTTTAGGCAATCTGAATGGACAAACTCCAATATAATTCCAAGAGAATCAACTAGACAGTTAGACTCAATCAATGGAAATATATCCAAGAGTTGTATCTCTGTTTCTCAATGTAATCAGCAAATCAAACAGATAGAATTCGTGAGCCTGATTATTATGAGAAACAATTTGAATGGTACCAAAGACCAATGTTCAAGTGTCAATCAATTTATATCAACAACCAAAGGTTGGATTATCTAATTGATTGAACTACGCACAACCTGTGATATTTCAATTATATAAACAAATATAATGCGGAAAAGAAATAACACAGACACCAGAAATTTTGTTAACGAGGAAACCACAAATGCAGAAAACCCCCGGGACCTAGTCCAGATTTGAACACCACACTATATTAAGCCGCTACAGACACTAGCCTACTGCAAGTTAACTTCAGATTGGAATGTAGTTGAGCCCTAACCAATCTCACACTGATCAATGTACAGTCGCGTTCATTACGCCTCTGAATCCCAGTAGGACTCTACGCACTTGATTCCCTTAGCTGATCTCACCCACAACTAAGAGTTGATACGACCCAAAGTCGAAGACTTGATAAACAAATCTGTCTCACACAAAAAAGTCTATTGAATAGATAAATTTGTCTCCCACAGGAAAACCTATGAGTTTTTTTCCGTCTTTTGATAAATCAAGGTGAACATGAACCAATTGATACACCGGACTTATATTCCCGAAGAACAACCTAATAATATCAATCATCTCACAATAATCTTAATCGATTCATGAACATTATAGCCACGGTTTGCAAAAGATTGCATTCCTTATTTTATAAATGTATTAGTTCATGAATAAACCGATTTTAGAACATAACCCACTCAAGTATGCAAACGAGTACGCATACCTAAGTAGCCGGATTTGGTATGGGTTCGCCAGTATGCGAGCGGGTATGCATACTGTCGTACACCACCAAACTCAGTTGAATTCCCGGACTTGAACTCACGCTGGTACTAAGTTCCCGGACTTCAACTAACAAACCAGTACGCATACGGGTATGCATACTATGGTTCCCGGACTTGGAATAATTTGCAACAGTTAGCATACAAGTACGCATATTTTCTACATCCAATCATGGTTAATTGTTTTAAACTCCCATTTCAATCATTGAAACATTCTTAGAAGACGACAATAGCCGTCTCACACAAACTATTAGCTTCAAAGCAATTTTCAAGTGATCAAATGATCAATACGAAATATTCCGAGTCTACACCAAATGACTGTCTCACACAAATCATATAAGATGTTACCAAGCGATTTTCACATGATCATCTTTTGACTTTCGTCAAGAATATAAGATGAACTTGGTTAAAGCGAAAGATTACCAACACATATTTCAAAAAATATGTAAGCGAGTTAAACTCAGATCGAAATATCAAATGTGTATAATCGAAGTCTATATAGCTATACGACTTTTGTCTCAAATAGGAAATAGAGTAGAAATAGACTTTTGAGTGATAGATGAGTTCAAGTCTCCACATACCTTTTGTTGATGAAGTTCCACAAGATCCCCTTAGTAGTTCTTCGTCTTCAATCGATGAATGTCGTGAAGTCTAAAGCTCAACTACACATTCTATCCTAATCCGAGACTTAGCTATAAGTAGACTAGAAATCAAGACTTATAGTTTTGACACCTAAACTTGACAAACAAGCTTGAGATAACAACGCTTGCGAGTTCGACCGAGAAGTGCTCTAACAGAAAGCTCATTTCAACAACTAACATTGTTGATTGGAACTTTCTCATAATTGTGCTCAATCTCGGATAAATAAAGAAGTTCTCAATGAGCATACAGGAAAATCAAACTGGCACTGGCTATTTCTATCTTTTCCCATATAAGATCTAATGGTGAGCTCTGATACAAACTTGTAGTGCCCCAAAAGCTAGCAGCTGACTCATCCAAAAGATTAACTATAAAATGAGGCACTGGTCAACTAACGGTCAACGTCTGGTCAGAAGGAGTCAACTAACGGTCACCGTCTAAGTCAAGGTCAAAGTCCAAATCTCGGTCAATGGTCAACAGTTAAGGTCAGGTCAACTGGTCAATGACTCAAGTCTAGTGACTCAGTGAGTTAAACTGATTCGACTCAGGTTAACAAGACTAACTCAACTCAGTCAGATTAACTGAGTCATCTAAGGTTAAATCAGTCAGACATCTGACTGGGATGACAAAACAGTAAAAGACCTAAGCTATTACAACTTCAATTCCTACAACAACTTCTTCTTTATCATTTCAACTTCAATCAAATTAAAGCTACAATCCTCATTACAACAAAAACATATACATTTCAATTAAACTTCATGATTTAACTTCAACTACAAACTTAGCTTTACCTGCAAATGCAGTTGCAAGCTTCCACTGAGGAGATTCAATTCAATATAAATTAATTCAGATTCGTCTTCTTATTTACACTTCAACAACATCACTACCAAACTCATTAACTGCTACTCACATACGACTTATCCATTTTATACTCAGCCCTGTGATTCCCATAACTCAACCACAATAGCTCAGCTAATTCTCAACATAAATAACACTCACGCTCTATGCAACATCTCATTCACTGAGATCAATTCATAACACCTATATCCCCCTCCATTGACATACATACTCACAGCCAATACCCATCATCAGCTGCAACCACCATATTAATCACATCTTCCCAACCTGCTACCCAATCAATAACTCCATCACCTGAACTTCAACTACACAACATCTTTGTCCAGACCTTACATACAATCCTTGTAGAATTATTCTTGCTCAGATCATCTAGCATTTCAACTAAAGAAATCATGTCCAACCAAACTAATTCTCTAGCAATCAAATTAACTTCCAACTATATTTCATTACAACAACACAGAACCATCATTCTTGACTAATATCCTCATCATTTCAGCCACTGCTTCAACTTAGTTTCACAAAGAAAATATAACAAAACCTCAATCTCAACACAAACCATTCAACAAATAACTGAATCAAATCAGTTTCTCAGCAATTCAAAGTTAAATTCAGAAATTCTATTTCAACTTACCATTTTCCCCTGAGTCTTGAATCAACACCAACAATAGCTCCAACATCTTCTTACTAACATAGTCGAGCCCTAGCCTTCATATCAAAATCCTCATCTCTATCCGTTATTCTCAGAAGAACCCTAAATAATTCCCAAATCAGAAATTCTCTGATTCGAACATAAAATAACATCTTAATTCTTTAAATCAACAAAACCCATCATTAATTCAATCCCCTAAATCGACAACTTCATCTTCTGATTCTTCTTTGAACTTCTTACAAACCCAAATTATTAAATTCTTTCTCCCAACCAACCCAATACCCATTTTTAACTCAATCTGAATCTTCCCAATCAATTCCCTATTCTAAAACTACAACCAATTCAATCATGGCAGAAACCCTAACTTTACTTCTCCCTGATTCACCATAAACTCTTAGCAATCCTATCCTCCTTCCTAAACACATCGACAACATCTCCTTCACCATCTGAATAGTTTCATCAATCAATATCTCTCGAACTCTCACAGAGGAAGAACAGAGGAGAAGTAGAAGAAGGAAGAAGAAATGAGAAGGAAGAAGAATAAGAAAGAAGAAAGAGAAGAAATAAGACTTATCTTCTCGGTCGATTGGGGATAAGGCCGACCCAGATTACTAAGGCACCCAACGCTCTGGATAAGGGCATCCACAAGGATAAGATCCGAATTTACTATTTTACCCTTCGTAAACAAATTGATAAATCTTCTTCATCCGGTATCCGAATGACACGTTCGAGTAGTCCATTCTGCGTAACTTTTCGAGATATATTCAAAGGTACTAATTTCGTAACTATACCATTGTTAGATTAATTCTTATTAATTAATGTTCTAGTTACACTAATCGAGTTATTATCGGCTAAGACGTCTCTTGATCGTCTCTTGACCATTATTAGACCAGTCAAATATCGTTGACGAGCTTGAGGGTCTTTACATTGGTGCTCTCGGAATTATATTGGAGTTTAGTCTATACAGATTGCTGAACGAATTATCGGGTGTGGTTTTTATACCCCCGCTTTTTCAATTGGAATCAGAGCAGTCAAACACTCTAAGACCTCATAAGTATGTGTTTGTAACAATCTGATTTCTGTAGATAGAAGTTTTTCTCGCTTTTACGCACATAGAAATGTCTTCCAAAGTTTTTGATTATGCCAAATGTCTTGGGCTTACCTCAAAGGACAACTCCTTAGCAGATTCTTCCGAATCCTGAGGTAGAGAACTTATGCTATCAGATTCTGGTAACATCCCCTATAAAGTGATAGTTGACACTATGTCCGAATCTGAGATGGAACTCACCAGAACCTTTAAAAAATCTGCTGAGATTATTGATGTTCAAGCCTCTAAAATTATATCTCTTGAAGAAAAATATACTCAACTCGCTGATGAACTTGAGAAGTCTCTTGATAAAGAACGAGAACTCTATAGTATCATTTAGTCTTTTTCTAATAATATCGAAAACCTCATTCAAGAAACTACTCTACATCGCGAAATGATTAGTATGCTTGAAGATACTGTTAATGAAGACTCAATTAGAGAAGAACGTTTAGTCAAGTCTCATTCATCAGAATTGAACAACTGTCGTGTTGAAAAAGAGAAACTTATTGCATCTCTTTTACTAGCCAAGGAACAGTGTAACTCCTTAAAAAGAGAAAACTATGTTTTTAGTGAGTAAGTCTTCTTCAGTGCCTATTTCCAATACTCATGAGGTATTACCTAGCATGAAGAAAATTACTCCTAAGCAATTATCTGCTAAGAAACGTTTGCGTAACTTGCGGATATCTGAAAAGGCTATGAGTCAAAAATGGGATTCATTAAAAGTTTCTTATCCACGATCTTGTTCATTTTGCAGGAAAAGGAATCATAATGTTCTACATTGTTTTGCTATAAGGAAACATATTTCTGATCTTCAAAATTTGCTTCTTTTTACAATCGACATAGTAAATAGTCCGACGACATCTATAATGGATGACATTCCTGCAGAGAACCAGAAATCTCATAAAAAGGGTTTCCAAGGTTACTCCTCTTGAAATCTCTACAGGAACCGTGTTCTTCATAGTGGTGCGAATGCATACGCCACTAATGTACACGTTCCTAGTGTTTATGAGAATAAGTCTAGCAGATCTTAGTCTCGTAATCTTTATACTCTAGAACAAATCTTATGACAGACCGGAAAATTACGCCTGACGCGCGCAGGCCATAACTCCCCCGATGCGCCATGATGATGCTACAGTCTAGGCCTTAACACTAGGCAAATGCACGTCCATTTGCCCTTGCAAACATGCTCATGGAGCATGATGCAGCTAAATTATCTTCCGCACCGTTCCAACTTACCACAGAACAAGGGTATAAAGCCTTGAAGGCTATGGTCGATTGACTTTACATGCATCACTGGCTACCGAGTCTTGTCCATCCATAAGGGATGCCTTAACTTACGCATAGGAAATTGCAGGCCTAATACCCCCATCTTCACTTAACTTGTCATATTAAAAGTACTTGCCAAATAAAACTATATGCCACAAACGACGACCCAAACGGACTCCTAACGAATAAGTTATTAAGAATACAAAAACTTTCCAAAAACGGCCTTTTGAGGCCCTAAATAATGGAATTTGGCAAAAATTCCAAGACCGTGATGCATAGATCACGTCTTGATCATTGGGCCATTTCCAATCAATTTAGACCCGTCTTGAGCTAAATTACGACAATCGAGCTTTTTAGCCTCCAGATAGGCTATAACTTGCTAATCTGCGTCAACTTGTCTCATCAAGTTTGGCCACAATCATCTCCTATGTCGAGCTACCGATCTTAGATGATATGAGAGGCCAATGTGCCGCAATCATCTCACAATTAGATGATATGAGCGACAAAGTGCTGGACCGGCAATGCTGCAACTTATTGCGGCTTCCTACGTACCCTTCCCTACTATAAAGGGATAAAGCACAGACCGTATTTCATCCTCAAAGGGACAGCAGCTTAAGCTAACTCGTCTGCTAAGTCGTGGCTAAACAATAATGGTAATGGCCTAGTCCGTATAGGCCGTTCCTTCAAGATGCACAATAATTATGTATTATCGGTTCCGCGGCATGGCATAATGATGCCTTCGCATCATATGCCCCACTAGCAAGGCTACGGAGCTATAAATGAGACTTAGGCATCATTTATACTCTTCCGGGTAAGCTATAAAGCTTACTTGGTGCATGGTCGGCATATGCACTTTCAACCAACTACCCCTCCCTATATATGTTAACTTGCAATTTCTACAAGTTAGAATAGGGGAGCAAATTGACATGCTTGCTTCACTATTCATGAGCAATGATTGCACACTATGATTGCGTACAATGATTGCGCGACATTCTCTCTGGCGTATCGCATAATGATTGTGCAATATTCTCTTGGTCAGCCCTCTCTGGCCTGATGCACACTGATTGTGCAATATTGGTTCTAAGTTAATAGCCTTCATAATGCACAAAGGATGCACTGCAATGCTCTAGGCCATCTACCCAACTGGCCTAATGCATCATTCGATGCGAGATTTGGCTCTTGGCCAAATGCCAAACATAATGCGCCATTTTGGCGCGGTATTGGCCTTAAGCCAATCCACCTCTTACCAACCAACAGAAACTTTAGATGAAGCTTCATCTCAGGCCATGGCGCATCTTTTAGCATGCGTCATGCTAAAAACACGGGGTGTTACAGATATCAAGAGGTCCTAGACTTAATCCTCAGAAAAATCCTTTTGATGGAGGTTCAAAAAGGTCAATGTCTAATTCTTTTGGAATAAGACATAATCGAAGGAAGGTAAGGAATACGAGGCATAAACACTCAGAAGGTATTTACAACTCTTCCCTCAATATTCGCAGTGGGATTACATCTCACTCTGTTACCTAGTTCTAAGTAAATTCATCTTTGAAACTAACTTGAGAGTTGCAAGGATGATATTTGTGGGATACTCAAGTCCATTGTATGATACCATCTGATCTTGTGTCTAAGTTGTTTTCTTCGTCTGTGAATGTTGAGTCATATCTTGACTCCTAGTAACTAATGCATCTTGTTGATTTTCTCATGTGCTATAATTTTAAGTGAATCTTCAAATTATCGAGTTATGAAAATCTATGAGATTTATGAAAACATAGTGTATTTCCTTATTTTGGATCTTTGCCGACCCATTAACTTTCCGTAACCGGTCCGCGAACGTCTGTGTATTCTTCTTCTTAAGAGTTTTTATAAGGTTTCTATAACAAGGGTTTTCCTTCTTTTGTTCATGAACATATATGTATTATATTATTTTCCATCCCTATCAAAAAAATACATGGAGAACTCTTCAAGATCCCAGGAAGTGGTGAATGTTGATATGAAAGAAGACATCAAAGGATGCAATTCGGTTCAAGAACTTGTTTTGAAGAAGATGATTGCAAGGAAATAGTACAACTCTTGGATTGCTGAATCTGTCAAGGATTTAATTCATTATCAGAATGACTCAAAGGTCGAATTTGCAAACCTTCAACTGCAAATAAATCATCTCATTGATGATCAGATCAAAATCCTTGAAAATCAAAAAGTCTTGATATGGAACCAGAAGAAGCTCATCTCGGATTGCATCAAGGCCAGGCAACTTGCTCGCATTGTTGACCGAAAGGTGAATGTTCTAACTCATGAACATGGAATCTCCACGGTCAAGAGAATCTAGGATATCAACGATACCTTTTGTGATGGAGTCATGGAGAGGTATGAAGTTATCAAAGAAGCCTGATTTTATTTTGTCTAGGAAACTTCTTATGAGAATTTATTCTTATGTGTAAGAAGGATAACTAGGGTCTGGAATAGCAATTATTGTGATCACACATAGCTATTTCAACGTTTTTAGATTTATTTATTTGAATTTTAAGTTATTTGGAAGATGATTCTTTTTGCAGTATTTCATCTTTTTGATTTTATATATTGCAAGTGTTTATGAGATAAATGCCTTTACGTACGTGAACTGTGCTTGTATCTCATTATTGCTCAAAAGTTAAGTCTATTATGTCTTTATGCAAATATTGATAAAAGATAGAATGAACTTTTAAAGATTCCGCAGTATTGATCTTTCCCTGATCCACTTTTATGTGAAAGTACTGTATGGCTCCGTAAGTTTTCTTATGTTGATAGTTTCCGGTGAAATTAATCAATAAGGTCTCTTGTGGATTAATTTATTCGAATTTATTGGATACAAATCCATGTGATTTGTTAATGTCCAAAGAAATCCTTCTTTTCTTGTAAAAGTAAAGTCGCTCATGTTGTTCTCTTGGGAATGACATCAAATGGCGGAGAGTTCTTAAATGAACTTGTGCTTAATTGCCATATCTTTGTGGGGAGTGCGGATGTGGAATATTGTAGGAGTTATCTTGTATCTTTATAAACTCCTTGATGAATACACTAAGTTTCGACTATGTGAAATCATCGAAACAAAAGTTGATATGTTCTCTTTTAGTCATGAATTATCTCTTTGAGAATTTCATTATGATCCCGTAGTGATAGATCTTCTCTTCCTTCATACAGATTTAGATAAGTTTGTAGCATGTCATTTTTTATTTTGTTTTTATTTGTTTCTCCCTTCTCTCTTTGAGGTCAGGCTTTGCCCCCCTCATTTCTTTTTTCCTTTCATTTTCAATAAATTCTCCTTGCGAGCTTGCTTTAAAAAAAAAAATTGACAAAAAGTGGGAAAATTATTTGGTAGTTCACACTACATACAGATGGTTTACGGATCATTATGTAAGGGGGAGTGATTTTCATTGTAAGATGGAAGTATTGACTAAGGGGGAGTGATACATATCACCATAGTATTATTTCAAAGTTGTGATGCAATTGGAATTTGATTCGATATAATAATATTATAACATTGTATAACAATGATTGATAACATCTGTTTTCTTATTGTTATGGTTACGGATCTTCAACAACAATGATGCTGAGTTAAACACGTTCAGAATCGCTAGAGTACTTGGAGTTAAGGCTGCACATGGGCCGGTACTGTCCGGGTTTCTTATGAACCCGGTACCTGTACCTGGAGTTGACCGTTACGTCATTTTGAGGACCGGTACCTGTACCTGGACTTGTACCTGTATCTGTAAGACCGGTACCGGGGTTTTACCTATTATAACAACAACACCAGTCACCAAAAATAATTTCCAAAATCAACATGATTACAACACCAAAATCAATTTCCAAAATCAGCAGAAACACAGACATAATATTCCCCTCTTGAGTTTCCATCATTCATGTGCTTCAAATTCCATCAGACTAGAGCTTGTAATAAATTGATGCATGTTATAAAGTGATTTTTGCAGCTTTGATGCCTCTGAAAGAACCACATGTTCTTATTTCCCAGTATGAAATCAATTGACATGAATATCATTAGGGTCGGGTTCAGGAGTACAAATCAAAGCAACATGAATTGATGGGGATAACTAAAAACAGTATCAGATCCAATTTCTTCAAGGTTGACTTGATCAGTTCCAACAGAGCGTGTAAGCATAAATAAATTTGATCTCCCGATATATTGATACATACCCCATGATTCATTCCCTTTGCTTGATGATAGAGGCAAAAAGAGAGAGCGGGGAGTTGTTTAAGAAATCAAACCTTAAACATAAAGAGATAATTAGATGATTGAGATCGGAGATTGTTTGATTAATGGTAGTGTCAAGCTTTAGAGCTGCTGGTGGCGTATGTGATGGAGAATTAGCGAGTGGTGGTGGTGTCGCTCCTGACTGCAGCGATAAAGAAGAAGAACAAGGGAAGTGAGAATCGCACTGTGATACTGAGAAAGAGAGAGAGTTAATCTAAACCTAGTATCAAGGGTTAGGATTAAAAGAAATCTGAAAATCAAAGATACTGGATGACCGGGATTTTTGGTTCAGTACATGCAGAGAATAAGCTAGAACCGTTCCATGTACCCATCCCTACACCATTTCTCATTTTCATTCCCGTTCCCTATACCCCCTAAATCGGTTCTAGTTCGGTTCCATCCCTTTTTTTTTCGGTTCTAGTCCGGTACACCGGTTCCGGGCCGGTTCCTGTGCAACCTTACTTGGAGTAGCGAAGAATTCAAGGAATGTTGAAGAGCTAAGGAAATCAAGCATGATGGATAATAAGCTACAAAGTTTATTTATTTTGTAATCCATATGTATTGATAGTTTTGTCACTAAAGTTGACAAAGGGGGAGATTGTTAGAGCACTACTCGGTCGAACTCGCAAGCGTTGCTATCTCAAGCTTGTTTTTCAAGTTTATTTGATCAAAACTAAATACTTGATTTCTAGTATACTTATAGCTATGTCTCGGATTAGGATAGAATGTGTAGTTGAGCTTTAGACTTCACGGTATTCACCAATTGAAAACGAAGATCTACTGAGGAGCTTGGAGGAACTTCATCAACAAAAGGTATATGTAGACTAAAACTTATCTATCACTCAGAAGTCTATTATATTCTATCTTCTAATGAGACTAAGTTGTATAGCTATATAGACTTTTTTACACATTTAATATTTCGAGCTGAGTTTATCTCGCTTATCTATTTCTCGAAATATGTGTTGGAAGCTTTTTGCTTTAACTATATTTATCATATTCTTGTCGAGTTTAGTTGGAGACAATTTATTTGTTGGAAACTAAAAATTAAGTCAAAAGATGATCATGTGAAAATTACCTTGAAAATCTTATATGATTTGTATGAGACAGTCATTTGATGTTAACTTGGGAAGTTTCGTATTGATCATTCGATCACTTGAAAATTACTTGAAGCTAATGGTATGTGTGAGATAATCATTGTCGTCTTCTAAGGATGTTTCAATGATTGAAATGAGAGTTTAGAACAATTACCCATGTCTCGATACAACACGGTATGCATACCTAGTATGTGAACTGTATTGTTATGATTTAGGTCCGGAACTCTTGTTTGCGTACCTAGTATGCGAACGGATTTACCTGAGAAGGTCCGGAACTCTTGTTTGCGTACCTAGTATACGTACGGATTTACCTGAGTTGGGTCCGAAACGGTTGTTCGCGAACCGGGTTTGCGAACGGCTTGACTAGGCCAAGGTCCGGAGCTAATGTTCGCGTACCCAGTTTGCGAACACAGTGGTTATGTTCTAAAATCGGTAATGTATGATTCTCATACTCATGAACTAAAACATTGTTGATTTAAGTAGTGCAATCTTTGCAAACCGTGGCTTAATGTACATGAATTGATTCTTGTATAAGTACTTTGTACGGTTACGAATCAATCCGATTTTTTTTCAATTTTTTCATATATATTTTTATGAGATAGTGAACAATTGTACAACTCTATTTGAAACACAATTAGATTCATGTGATTATCTTTCATGATTCATTGATCATCATATTTGATCTAGAAGTGTTAGATGAATATGGTTAAGACAAAAGTGTTGATATGGCTAACTTCGGTTAACTGTTATTGAGCCAACTCAATATACATGTTTAGGAACGGTTACCCATATCTAAATATAAGTATATTTCATTTGTGTATAACAAACTAATACCATCTAACAGTGGAGATTGATTGCTTTATTTTTAAGCAGACTTAGCTTGAATCTTAAATCAGGATTTCATCTAACGATGAATATTGAATGCTTTATTACTAAGCTATCTTAGTTTGATTGTAAGCAACCCTGATTTGAAAGGTTATATAAGGGAGAACTTTAGAAACTGGAAAACCTAATCCCGACACTTTCATGTGTCCTAGTTGCAAACCAGAGTCGATTCTCCTTTAACCTAGTTTTTTCCAAAACCATTATAGGTTAACGACTTGAAGACTTCATTTGGGTTTCGTGAAGCCAGATCCAACTATTTTCTCTGTAGTTGTGTATTCTAATCTTACTTGTTCTATCATATTGAGTTTATCTTCTCTGAGATTTACTCGAGATTTATCTCTGATGGGTAAGATATAAAAAGTAATCACAACAGTTCTTCGTCTCAGACTCTTGTGATTCCGCAATAACTTTTTCTGTTAATCAGCTGGGTTATTGTGAGGTGATTGATATTTCTAGGCCGCTCTTCGGGAGTATAAGACCGGATTATCAATTGGTTCCTGTTCACCTTGATTTATCAAAAGACGGAACAAAAACCGAATAAAGAATAGACATATCCGTGGAAGACAAATTTGTTTATAATTTTTCGATTTTGGGTCGTAGCAACTCTTAGTTGTGGGTGAGATCAACTAAGGGAATCAAGTACGCAGAATCCGGCGTGGTTCTAGAGGCGTAAGGAACGCGACTGTACCTTAATCGGTGTGAGACTTGGTTAGGGCTCAACTACATTCCAGTCCGAAGTTAACTTGTAGTAGGCTAGTATCTGTAGCGGCTTAATACAGTGTGGTGTTCAAAGTTGGACTAGGTCCCGGGGTTTTTCTGAATTTGCAGTTTTCTTGTTAGCAAAATTTCTGGTGTCTGTGTTATTTCTTTTCCGCATTATATTTATTTATATAATTGAAATATCACAGGTTGTGCATAGTTCAATCAGTTTATAAATCCGACCTTGTTTGCTGGATATAACTTGATTGACACTTGGACATTGGTCTTTGGTACCGTTCAAGTTATTTCTCATATCAATCAGGCTCGCGGATTTCTATCTGTTCGATTTGCTGATTGTATTGAGAAATAGAGATAAATCTCTTGGATATATTTATTGATTGAGTCTCACTTTTAAGTTGGTGCTCTCGGAATTATATTGGAGTTTAGTCCATACAGATTGCCGAACGAAATATTGGGTGTGGTTGTTATACCCCCGCTTTTTCAATATTAGACTTGGTCATATTAGTATGATCAAAGTGTCAAGAAAGAATATTTAATTACAAAGTATAACGTTTATCTTTTGAACTTCGCAAATGCGACCTCGACATAATCTATGTAACTCGTTACTTGATTACGTATTGGATATAAGTATGATTTCATTATAAGAAACTATGTTTGATTACATATGTTAAAGGAAGTACATATACGAAACTTGTTTCATAATCGAAAAGAAATCAACAAGTATTTTGGTCCGGTTTTCTATGAAGATCTATTGGATGACCTATTCGAACCTAAGGTGGAAATTCTGGTTGAACCGACCTTAACTTATATTGAGAGTCAAGGTAGAACCGACCCTTAGCTATTTTGGGATACATGGTAGAATCGCTCCTAGTTATTGTTGGGAGTCTTGGTAGAACTGAACCTTAGCAATATTGGGAATCTTGGTAGAACCGATCCTAACTATTGTTGGGAGTCATGGTAGAACCGATCCCTACATATATTGGAAGACTTGGTGGAACCGATCCCTACCTATGTTGGGAGTCATGGTATAACCGGTTCCAAGACAAAACCGATTCTCAATATTCACATATTACTTTTCGGTTTTGTGTGAGTTAAGAATTAGGGTTTGCCAAATAGGAAAGCAAATATCAATTTATAAATTAAAATACATACTCATTTTAAAAAGTAAGTATCAATTTATACTCAATCTTAATGAGTATAAGTATATACTCATTTTAGGAATCAGTATCAGTTTATACCCAATCTTAAAATGAATATAAATTTATACTCTTTTTCATATAGAGTATAAACATATTAAGATTAGGACTTAATGAATAGTAGCCGTAAATAAACTACTTGCAGCAGGGAATTCATTATTTCTCAGCCGCAATTTACTGTTTATGGTTAGGAAATGATGAATTACTTGCTCTAAATGATTCTAAAAAGTACAAAATTCTTATCACATAGTTTTTAGCCCCATAAAGTATTTTCCCAGTCGAAAAATATGGATTACGGCCAGGTCGTAGTCTTGATTTCTAGCCGTAGTCTTACCTACAGCTAGGAAATGATGAACTCCTGTCCGTATGATCTTTTCGAAAATGAAAAGGTGAGAGAAGTATGCCCTTCGTTGATTCCAAAAATTGAATCAAATTAATCCAATCTAGTCACTAGTACTTAATTAGTCAAGTTTTAAATTAGCCGAGGACATTTTAGTCATTATAAAAAAAATCTAGTACTCAATGGGTTACCGAGACTAGTACTTGAAGTTGATGTCCTTTGGGGTGAGCATTTTATCCGTAATCCGCGGATTTAACCGGGACCAACCGTATTTTTGCGGATGGATGCCCGAACCGTTCGCTAATGGGTTGGATGCAGATGAGATTTTTGAAATCCAACGGATTACGGATTGGGCCCAGATGCAACCTTGAAAATCCGTTGGACGTCCATATCCGTTAGATTAAGGGTATTTATATAGTTTATAGAAAATATATAGATAGTCTTGGAATTTTTAAGGTGTTTGCTTGGAGTGTTGTCCATGACACTTCTATATTTATATACATATATAAAATGTGTAGGTTTTATAAGAAGTCATCTATATTGGTTTTTCATTATAAATTTTGAATGATGTTTTGGGGACTACTCAAAAAAGGTGGGGGACTACTCTTCTATTTTGGGGTGGATATTTGAAGTAAATTTGAGCCACCCCTTAACTTAGTTTTTTTTCTAATACCAAACTTGCCCTTGGTGATTAAATTAGTTAGTGTAATGATTAATTAGTGTTAGTGTAATGATTGATTAGTGATGTTAGATTAATTAGCTGAGTGTTTTTACAAGAATAATTTTTGAGAAGAAGGGGTTTTTTTTTTTTTTTTTAAGATGGTTGATTTCGAAATGAGGGTTTTGGGTACTTAGGTATACTTCAAATTTAGTTAATGTTGCTTGAATTGACAAAAACTTTCGAAAAAATGAGAAATTTATAAACTGATTTCGACCATGGAAATGAAGTTCGGCTACGACATCTGAAGAACAGGTAGCCGAACTCATCTGCAAGTGTAGTTCGGCTAATGGTTCTGAAGACACAGGTAGCCGAACTCAGCTTTAATAGAGTTTTTGCTTTCAGAGAAAAGTTCGGCTAGGAAAAAGAAAGTTGCGACGTAACCGAACTAAAAGTTCGGCTGGGAATTTTTTTCTCGGCGTAACCGAACTCAATCTATAGGTTTTCAGAAAAAAGTTCGGTTAGTAGAAAAAAATTGCGACAAAACCGAACTAAAAATTCGGCTAGGAAAAAAACGAAAAAAAGTTGTGAAGTAACCGAACTAAAAGTTCGACTGGGATTTTTTTTTTGCGAGGTAACCGAACTTTTTTCTGAAAGAAAAAACTCCATTAAAGCTGGGTTCGGCAAGTTCGACAAACTGTTTCACATAATTCCTAGCCGAACTTCTCTCCGCAACTTTCATTTTCAACTCATTTTGATGATTACTTCTCATTTCTTCAACCAAAAACGAATGACAAGTAATGGGTTTGTGAGAATATCTTCGTTAATGATTTAAATTAAGCTATATACATGGAGGTGGTGGTGGTAGTTGGAGGTAGGCCTGTCAATATCTGTCCGATATCCGGAATCCGTTTCCTATTATTCGAGATCCTATAGGAATTTATCCGTTATATCGGATATCGGATACAGATATTTATCGGATATTTCTTCCTTAACCTATCGATATCGGATTAGGCTCCATCCGTTTCGTTAATATCCGATATCCGATAGAATTAGGGATATACTTGTAATTTTACCAATTCCATATTTTTACGTACATTTCAGACTTATTGTTCACATCAATCGCAAACACCAACTCAACATAATTGATTTTCAGAGATCCCTAATTTATGATCCAAATTAAGGAGTAACCAAAGTATGCTGAATTAATGTGCAAAAACTAAAAAGTGAAGCAACTTCACAGATTTCAAAATATGTGTTTAGGAGGAATCAAAAGAACAATAATATCAATTCCAGGCCAAGAGTAGTTGCAGCAGCTACAACACGTTATACATTCACTAAACGGAACTGTTTGAGATAAGTTTTATAATCAATCATCATAGACAAAGAAACCCTAATCAACCACAACTTTATAATTCAATAACAGGAAAACTCGTATCACAAATAGATGCTTACCTCTTTATTTTGGCTGTGATGAGAAATGAAAAACTCTAGGGCATCACTAATTCATTATGCAATCAAATCAGTTCACCCAATTTTGTTCCTCGAGGTTGAAAGCTTCTATTCTGATGTTTGAATCGAAACGAAAAAGAAAAAGAAGAAGTTACTTGTAATAAGAAGGTATTTCTCCAAGTTATAACAAATTTTTTACTTCTAAATCGTCTCTATTGAAGAAACGGATATTGTCGGATATTTATCCGATATCCGATAGCTTAACATATCAGAATCGATATCTGATTTTGATATCCTATAGGATATTATCGGATATCGAATATCCGATAGTGCTTAACCTGTCGGATATATGATTCCTTAATATCCGACGGATATTCTTCCATTGACAGGCCTAGTTGGAGGTGGTAGGTGATGGGCGGTGGTGGTGGGCGGCGGTGGTGGGAGGAGGTGGTGGTGATATATATATATAGGTGATTATTAGGTTGGTTTTAAATTAAATTAGGTTAAGGGTAGGTTAGTCATTTCCACACTTTAGGACACCCCTTATAAGTATAGGGTGGACATTCATATAACAAAGTAGTCCCCCACCTTTTTTGGGTAGTCCCCAAAACATCATTCTAAATTTTAACCAACACAAATTCATTGGATTATCCGCACCCAATCCGTTCAACCGTGCATCCATTGAATGCAAATCTGTTGGATGTTGGATTGGATGCGGATGTCAAATTTAAAATCTATAGTGAATTGGATTGGATGCGGATGAGATAAAAACCGGTCCATACCGGTCCATGCTCACCCCTAGATGTCCTCTTGTTAGCCCTTGAAACATCCCACTCCAGCCCAATAATAGGATTCCAAAAGAAACTCGATAGGCCGTAAATTGTTTAAAACCAGGGTTGCGAGAATGTTATAATCTCCACGTAAGCAGCAGCCTTATTAGAAGAAACTAGTTTCTCTTTGTAATCACAATCTTCTCTCTCTAAAAGAGGGTTCGCACTTCGCATTACACACACGGCGTGATCCCAAGGCCCAGCTTCAAGAGGCAGTAGGGTTTTCTCGTCTTTCCTCTTTCGGTCACTTCAAAATCAAAAGAAAGAACTCTAAATTTTGTCTCTCACGAATTACATTGGAATGAAGTGACTGGTTTTTGTGATTACAGTATTGGAATTGTGGGGAATGGAAAAGAAACCCTAATTTCATTATTTGATTAGAGATCTTTTTATATAGGCGAAGACAAATTGAAAGATGGCAGAACTAGGGCAAAACACTGTTGAATTCTCGACATTAGTACGTCGAGCAGCTGAAGATTCATTTCTTTCATTGAATGATTTAGTTGATAATTCGAAGAGTTCTGAACAATCTGATTCTGAAAAGAAGATTAGTCTTCTTAAATACTTAGTTAAGACTCGACAACGTATGCTTCGTCTTCATGTTCTTGCTAAATGGTGTCAACAAGTAAGTGTTTATTATGGTTTTACTGTTATAGATGATAAATTAGTGATATTCGGACCATCATAAGCTTGATTTTGACCTAGATTCATAGAATAAGAATGAAAGGGTGGCTTTATTTTCCAATATATGTTTTAGTAATGGATGCCAATGATGATGCATATTCATGAAATGTTGTCAAAGTTTGGAGCTTTTGTGCTGCAAATGGGTTATTTTTATGAGGTGGGTATCCTTTTTTTTTTTTATCTATCGGGAGACATATGTAGCTTTAGAGGAGTTTTACGATTGAATTTCTATAGTGGGAATAATAATAGTCGTTAAAAAGCTTAACTCTGATGGTTTTGCGTCCCAAATATAGAAGCTCATTAGCTAGGAGGTTATTTGTGAAAATTGTAAATAGTGAAATAATGTTGTCCACCTTTAGTTTGTAATTCTTTAGATGCTCCAAGAGCAACTAAAGCCACACAGATTGTCCCGTTGTTTTCTTATCAGCTGAACTATGTTTAGCAAGGTATACAGCACAGGCTCTTAATTGGAGGGTTATAATACATCAAATATAATGGTCTTCTGTTAATCAGTAGAAGTGAAGAACTGGAGATGCGCACTCGCATTATTGATTTGCCTGTGATCTTACCAAGTTTTGTTGTTGCATTTTTCACCTGCTCAATCTTGCAACTAATTGACTAACATTCTGTCGGCATTCATTTGTTTTTGCAGGTTCCATTAGTACAATATTGTCAGCAGCTTGGATCTACTCTTTCAAGTCATGACACATGCTTCACTCAAACCGCTGACTCCATGTTTTTCATGCACGAGGGGCTGCAGCAAGCCCGTGCTCCTACATATGATGTCCCTTCTGCCATCGAAATTCTTCTCAGTGGAAATTATTTGAAGTTACCAAAATGTATTGAAGACGTGGGTAGTCAGAGTCCACTAGCTGACGAGCAGCAAAAGTCAGCTTTAAAGAAATTGGATACACTTTTGCGATCTAAACTACTTGAAGTGGCACTACCCAAAGAAATTTCTGAAGTCAAAGTTTCCGACGGTGCTGCAATTGTACGTGTGGATGGTGAATTTAAGGTTCTTATGACTCTTGGTTACCGAGGTCATCTATCTATGTGGAGAATCCTGCATCTGGAGTTGCTTGTTGGGGAGAGAAGTGGACTTGTAAAACTTGAAGAATCACGGAGGCACGTTCTTGGTGATGACCTGGAGCGCAGAATGGCTGCAGCGGACAACCCATTTGTAATTCTCTACTCAATTCTCCATGAGCTTTGTGTTGCGCTCATTATGGATACTGTGATAAGGCAAGTACAGGGACTTCGTCAAGTTAGATGGAAGGACGCAATCCGCTTTGAGCTAATATCGTCTGATGTTAATACGGGGCAAGGCAATGCTGGTTCTTCGCAGATGGGTCAGGAAGGGGAAGCTGACTCAGCTGGTCTTAAAACTCCCGGTTTGAAAATCTTATACTGGTTAGATTTCGATAAAAACACCGGAGGCTCTGATCCCGGGTGCCCATTTGTTAAAATTGAACCTGGGCAAGATCTGCAGATAAAGTGTATTCATAGTACATTCGTCATAGATCCAGAAACTGGCAAGGAGGGTGAATTATCACTTGATCTTAGTTGCATAGATGTTGAGAGATTGCTTCTAAGAGCTATATCTTGTAATAGATACACTCGTCTGCTTGATATCCATAAAGAGCTAGGCAAAAAACTTCAAATCTCGCAGGCTGCAAATGATGTTCTCCTTCAGTGTCATGGGGATAAATCTGACATAGACATAAAAAAGGTTGATTTAGGAGTACTGTTTATTATTTCTCTGCTATACTTATCGTATGCACTCTTTGGTGATCTTGTTAAAACCATAAAACACTTGATTCAAGCATGTGCTCACAGTTGGATTCAAGCTACATTTCGGTTAACATGTTATTCTATTGAATTACTGCAGAAAGATAGTAAGTCCAGCTCAAGAGAACATGGTGGCAACGACGTGTTATGTGTTCGGGTCTATGGCTCATCATATATCACCCTCGGGATTAATATCAGGTCTGCTCGCCTGTTCAAAATCAATTGAGTTTTCTTAGCATTTGTTGTGTCTATGCTACATACTGATTTTCCATGCTTCCAAAGTTTGAATGCTTGGAGTGCTTTAGCCTTTATGTTATATGTGGTGGCTTGAATTGAATCTTCTCGGTTTGCTTTTACCAAAATATTTCGTTTGAATATCCAATTAGATTCTCTAGTTTTTAAGGATAAAAATTGTGTCTGAATTAAGAGTTTAGACTTTTGTATTCAGCAAATAGCAATTGTCTGAAATTGAGGTAAGGCTTAAATTCTTGACATGTTTTTGTATGATCAGTAGGGCAAAGCAGAAGGATCTTCTGAAAGTTAAGAACCATCTTTTCCTCATGTTTGTATCAAGGATAAAAGAAAAGTCCTCAATATTTGACTTTAATTGCTGTTCCTCCATAGAAAATTAGTTTCAGTCTGGGTCTTATACTCTTATGAACTTCGTTTGAATTGATTTGAAAAAATTTGCTTGGCTCTAGAAAGTAGAAATTATGACAATTTTCAATGATTTTGTAATATATTCCAAGAACTTTGAGTGAAACCCGTGGTTTTGTTAAACTAAGAGATTCACGCTTATAAATATTTTGAAATGGGAAATAATAAATAATGTTTTGTGGTAGAAACAACTCTCAAATCCAGGCTTTAAGCCTTTTTTAATGCGATTGCAGGAATGGCCGATTTTTTCTTCAATCATCCAGAAATATTCTTGCTCCATCTGTGCTGGTAGAGTGTGAAGACGCATTAAACCTAGGCGGTATGACTGCAGCTGAAGTAGTTATAAACTTGAGGATCAAAAGTATATTGCATTTATTTGCATCGACAGGGAGGTTCTTAGGCCTCAAGGTAATAATCAAGCTAATCCATTTTAATAGTTATTATTCTCAATCTTTATTTTTGGTTTTAAGTTTAAAATTAGTGTTGCCATGTCATAGCATTTTAACTGTAGACTTGTGATCGACAAGGCAATTTTCTATGGTCCTTGTAATATACACTGTTATTTTGTGTTCTAACCTTGTCCTTCCCTCTAGTTATATGTAAAGTGTCTCCATCTTATCAATGTATATTAATTTAGCTATTATTTGGTTTCTTCAGGTTTACGAACAAGGTATGGCAACAGCTAAGGTTCCCAAGTACATTTTGAATGGATCAGGATTGTTGCTCATGGGATTCCCTCAGTGTGGGAGCTCGTATTATTTGGTGTTGGAACTTGACAAGGACTTTAAACCTCTCTTTAGCCTGCTGGAGACCCAGCCAGAAACTAGTGGAAAATCTCATTCTGTTAGTGAATTTAACCATGTAATTCGCTTCAGTAGAATTGACATCAGTCAGATGCAAATGCTTGAAGATGATTTGAATCTGAGTCTTCTCGACTGGGAAAAGCTAAAGTCATATTTGCCTAACGTTGGTGGTCCAAATCAGACTTCAGAACATGGGCTTCTGAATGAGTTTGGTCTAGATGGTTCTATTCAGATTTCTAGATCTCCACTGTCATGTTTTTCATCCGTGGTTGATGACGTATTTGAGCTTGAGAAAGGGATATCTTTGCCTCCTTTGCCCAGCCAGAACAGTCTTTCATCATCGTTTGGCACATCCCCTGTTTCTCAAATTGGTTCTGTTCAAAATAGTCACCAGTGGGTAAAAGCAGGGATCACCTCGCCTAAGTGGGATGGAGGTCTGCTACATCCGCAGGTTCATAGCTTCACAAAGGGTTCTATAGGTGGTTCCCATTTCAATAATCCTTCATATCAGCCAAATAATTTGAAGTTAATTCAATCCAGCTCTGTCAGTTCTCTCTCTTCTAGCCCTGGAAGAAACCAGAGACTAACTACCTCAAAATCTGATCAAGATCTGACCTCTCTTCGTTCTCCACATTCAGTTGAAATAAGCTCTTCGATGGATGAAGATCACGCGAGATTGCTGAACGAGTCTTCAAAAGAGTTAATTTCTGGGAACCGATCATCTCGTATGTTATCTCCACTCCGACAACTTGGGACTCGGGTTTCTGCCTGTAGTACGAAGCCAAATGGGATGATCAGGGTGCCACCTTCTGTCCATGTAACAGACTCTAGTGCTGCTGGAAGTGGTTCGTTGACCCCAACCCCCATATGTAAGAAACATTCTCTCAAATTACATTGAGTTTACAGATATCTTATGTATGCTACTTCATTCTGCTTCTTTTCCTTTTCTTTGCTAATATTCTCTTTTCAGGTCAAGCACCAGAAACTGGGGTTTCTTATAGCACAGTTCCTGATATTGTTCCTAAACATGATAAAAATCTTCGAAAGCGTTCAATTGACGATGTGCTAAAACTGATCCCATCTCTCCACGGGGAAGAAGTCAGTGCAGCGGTCGTTTCAAAGAGAAGGAAGATCTCAGACCCGGTGCGTCATCTCCCTTCATCACAAGCTGTCTGTTCATCAGATGTGATTGGGCAATCTGAGGTCTATAACTATGGGAACCTTATAGCTGAAGCAAATAAAGGGAGTGTACCTTCCAGTATATATGTTACCGCTCTTTTACATGTGGTCAGGCACTGTTCACTTTGTATTAAGCACGCTCGGTTAACTAGCCAGATGGATGCTCTTGACATAACTTATGTGGAAGAATCAGGTTTGCAAGCTCCATCCTCGAACATATGGTTCCGACTGCCATTTGCTAGGGAACATTCATGGGAAAATATATGCTTACGGCTTGGCAGACCTGGAACTATGTACTGGGATGTTAAAATAAATGATCAACACTTTAGGGACCTGTGGGAACTTCAAAAGGGAAGCACAGTGACACCATGGGGTTGTGGTGTTCGTATTGCCACAACATCTGATGTTGATTCTCATTTTCGTTACGACCCCGAAGGAGTTGTTCTGAGTTACAAGTCTGTTGAGTCTGATAGCATTAAGAAACTAGTGGCAGACTTGCGGAGACTTTCAAATGCAAGATTGTTTGCCCTTGGTATGCGGAAGCTGCTCGGTGTAAAGACAGATGATAAGCTAGAAGAATGCAGTACAATCACGGAAAGCAAAGTACATGTTGGGTCAAAAGGTGCTGTTGAGGTGGTCGATAAGATGTCAGAGCAGATGAGGAAGGCATTCAGAATTGAAGCAGTCGGTCTAATGAGTTTGTGGTTTAGTTTTGGTCCTGGAGTAGTGGCTCGTTTTGTTGTGGAGTGGGAATCAGGTAAAGATGGCTGTACGATGCATGTATCTCCCGACCAACTTTGGCCTCACACCAAGGTATGTGCTGCAGTTAATGATGTTTTTTCTCAGGATGCTTCATGCTTGATATTTGATTACTAGGACTGGTAAATTGAGAGTTATCGATGTTAGCATGCTACTTGATCCTTTTTATTTGGGTAGTTTACATGCTTGTTCCGTGATTTGTCTAGTTTACATGCTTGTTTTCAAATTTTTATTTGATATCTTTCGGATGATTATGCAAAGTACCTGTCTAGCAAGCTCCTTCAACTTGACGAGGTATCTTTTTCTCTGCAGTTTCTTGAAGATTTCATCAACGGTGGTGAGGTGGCATCTCTTTTGGACTGTGTTAGGCTGACTGCCGGACCCTTACTTGCTCTTGCAGCAGCAACTCGACCTGCACGAGCTGGTACTGCTTCTGTGGCCCCTAATGGAACAGCTGGGTCCTCAGCTACTACCAAACAAAATGCTTTTGCACCATCACAAGGACCGTTGCCAAGTAGTTCATCAGCAAATGTTATTCCAACTCCTACTTCAGGAAATCCTCTCTTGAATAACGCCGGTGGTCCTCTTGGGAGTCACACACTGCATAATGCTGCTATGTTAGCAGTGGCTGGAAGAGGTGGACCAGGAATTGTTCCTAGTTCCCTTTTGCCTATTGATGTCTCTGTTGTACTGAGGGGGCCTTACTGGATTCGCATCATATATCGTAAACATTTCTCAGTCGACATGCGTTGCTTTTCTGGTGATCAGGTTTGGCTACAGCCAGCTACTCCTCCCAAGGAAGGACGTACTGTTGGAGGCTCCTTACCTTGTCCTCAATTTCGGCCTTTTATCATGGAGCATGTTGCTCAGGAACTTAATGGTCTGGAACCTTCATTTCCTGGTGGTCAGAATACAGTTGGGCTTGTAAATCCAAGCAATACCAACCCAAACTCTGGTTCAAATATTTCAAATTCTAATCGAGTTAATTTGACTAGTGCCGGTGGAATTACAAGACCTGCAACAGTTGCTGGTTTAAGCCGAATGAGCAATGCTGTTATGGCATCCTCGAATCTAGCTGCTTTGAGCTCAGGCTTGCCTGTACGTAGAACACCTGGTACAGGTGTTCCAATTCATGTGAGAGGGGAATTGAACACAGCCTTTATTGGACTTGGAGATGATGGAGGGTACGGTGGTGGTTGGGTTCCCCTCGTCGCTCTTAAGAAGGTTTTACGAGGAATTCTCAAGTATCTAGGAGTACTATGGTTATTTGCACAATTACCTGATCTTTTGAAAGAGATCCTTGGCTCAATTCTCAAGGATAATGAAGGGACCCTCCTGAATTTAGACCAGGAACAGCCAGCATTACGCTTCTTCGTGGGGTAAGATTTTTACGTAGTTTTCATTTTTATTGGTGACTTCATATTTATATTTGTTGTCTCATTAGCTTGCCACTTTTTTATTTCTCTGAATATATCACACTTGCTTTCGCTGTTTTGGTGATTGTCTGTGTTTGCCAATCAAGCGTAGTAGCTCAACTGTGAATAATTGGTAAATTCTTGCAAACAGAAACAAGTTTTGTAAAGAAAACTCCAATCTGCACACGTCTGCTAGTCATTGCTTCCTAAGAGAACTTACTTTCTCATGTTTATCTGAAGACAATGTCACATGTTAGTGGTTCCAAATATGGTCGCACAAACAATGCTTTTAAATATAACTACATGTGCAGAATAGTTTTATTACTCATAGGCCAAGGTAATTATATCGCTGCTGGTAGTACGCTTTCTCCGATTTAAGTGTTCGGTAGTTGTATACCTTCGCGTGCACAAGGATTTCAATGGCCATAATTATGTCTCGTGATTTCCAAGTCACTTCAACTTAGCCTGAGATGAACAAGATAGTTAACGTACTGGAGCCGAAGAATGAGTACCTCAATTCGATATAAGCTGATTACATACATTAGTTAATTGTCTCTAGGTTCACCTATGTTTCTGCAAGAACATGAGAAACTGAGAAACATAAATGTCACCGCCGTAAATTTCAACTGTAGGTCTGACCATGTGTTGTATGACATAGGAAGCAGGTATATATTGTTGTCTGTCCTTTTTTCTTTTTTTCACCTGTAGAAATCTATTCACAATCTAACTGAAATATTTCTTACAGGGGATATGTCTTCGCTGTTAGTGTCCATAGAGTGCAACTTCTACTCCAAGTATTGAGTGTGAAACGCTTCCATCATCAACAACAGCAACAGCAAAACCAAGCTGGTGCTCAAGAGGAACTAACTCATACTGAAATATCTGAAATATGTGATTATTTTAGTCGTCGTGTTGCTTCAGAGCCCTATGATGCTTCTAGAGTTGCATCTTTTATTACTCTTCTCACTCTACCAATTTCAGTTCTCCGAGAGTTCTTGAAGCTAATAGCATGGAAAAAAGGATTATCGCAGTCACAAGGTGGTGAAATGGCCCCAGCACAAAAACCTCGCATCGAGTTGTGTTTGGAAAATCACGCTGGGTTGAATATGGATGAGAACCCCGAGAGTTCTTCAACGTCGAAAAGCAATATTCACTATGACCGTCCTCATAACTCGGTAGACTTTGCTCTCACTGTTGTCCTAGATCCTGCTCATATACCTCACATAAACGCTGCTGGTGGTGCAGCTTGGTTGCCCTATTGTGTTTCTGTGAGGTTGAGATACTCATTTGGTGAAAACCCACGTGTTTCATTTGTTGGGATGGAGGGTAGCCATGGAGGTAGAGCTTGCTGGTTTCGAGTAGATGAGTGGGAAAAGAGTAAACAGAGGGTAGTTCGAACAGTGGAGATGAATGGAACTACAGGCGGAGATGTTACACAAGGGAAGTTAAGATTAGTTGCAGATAGTGTTCAAAGAACACTGCAACTTTGCCTTCAAGGGTTGAGGGAGGGTAATGCTGTCACTACAAATTCTGGGGGCACATAATCTATCTTCCCGGATCAAAAAAAATATATATTTTGTGTACTTCGGAAGTTGTAAAAGGAAGGCGCAAAAGATGGGTGTCCATTGTAGAAGACCTGTAGGGAGGACTGTATCTTATTTCTAGGCAAGGGGAGTGTAAGAAAGATTTGTGGTGGAGGAGAGCATCCATTTGTAAAATTCTTTTTGGCCCGATGACGCTATTGTACAGTGAACACACCGATTGGGCAGCAAAATTATGCTAAAAAAAGAATCCAAAGCGTTGAAGTACTTGCAGGATCTATGTTCTGGGCTTAAAAACTTCCATACTCGTCTTTCCATATCTATTGGCAACTCCCGCGAGGCTTGACACAATCCATACAACATCCACTCTTTTAAGGAGCACCCGATGTTTCTACAAGTGTTCTTGAGACAAATCCGAGAACCATTAAAAGCGTACAGAGGATACCAAAAAGACATAAGGTTCGATTTCCTAAATAGATGGCGGGGATACCGAACTTCTACGGGGGATACCAAACTTCTACGAGATATCTACGGGGGATACCAAACTTCTACGAGATATCATTCCATATAAAACAAAATAATTTTGACCGATGGAACTCTGGATTAGTATCTCCCATGTCCCATCAGAGATTTGGTATCCCCTTGAAAAAAAGAGGTTGAAACCTCATTCCTTCATTAAGAAAGGGATTTTTACTATTCGGTGAGAAGGAATTCGCATAGCAAAATTGGTAATGAAGGTTGTTTAGCAGGATTCTAATTTTTTTTCCTGACCAAGAGTTATTCATAGATAGTCTATTGCAGTAACTAGATATATGAGTTGCTTCCAGTATTTGGAATATGTTTTTCAAAATAAAACCTTGAGCTTTGTAATTTGTACAGGTTTTTGCATTATGGTTAAAGTCTTCACTGATGGATCATCTTTTCTCCCTTGCTTTAGCATACATTTCTATCATCAACAATATTGATTTTGTGGCCACTCTATTTTATTACGCACTGCAAAGCAGCCTCTGCTCCTCTTGATTCAAGCTCTTCTCGGGTTCTACAATTTGCATATCGTCCTCTTGTTTCTGTTAGGGTATCTGCATAGTCAGTGATCGTTGGTCCAAATTAGCCGGTGATGAGATAATGAAACAACGCCAAGTATTAATAATTAACACGAACCAATGTAATACGACTCGGGAACTGGCCCTAGATCGTCTGGGGCCGATCCCCGATCCCAACCGAGTAACTCGTTGATTCATAGAACTGTACATATTTCTATCAACTATGGTTATAATTTCACATGTCATTTGAAATGCATAACATTTTATGATCAAATCAACACTCTCAAGTTTGAAGATGACAACTAACATGAACATATTAGTTTTTTTCCATATGTATGAGAGTTAGACTGTTGTATTCATCGGCAATTAATTATGTTGAAAAATTATTTCTATAAATACATTAAAGGAATATAAAACTGAAAAGGCGAGGGTACCCAAATACACCACAATCTTTTATTTTGATCACAACCTGTTCAAGACCCACCGTGTATAAACCTCTTTAAGCAACAATCACTAAAGGAATATTTCAACACGGTGTCCACTTGGAATATGGTTAGTCCGGACTGGCCTAACAATGCGAGAAATCAAAGCCAAGTGGTGAATTACAATACACCTTGTGTGATCGTCTATGGATACAAGATCGAGACAATACAACAACAAGATGTTCACTTGATAATAGTTACGGTACAAGACCGAAACACTATAAGATCAATATCAAGTGCCTAGTTAACGTACAAGTGTATTTACTTTAATAACATCTAGAAGAACCGAAGTTCTCAATAGACGTTTGATACTAGATATCCTAGCAGAACTGGCGTTCTCTTTAGGACTAAATCTAGTATATCTTCTTAATGGTTCACAATAACTTCTTCTACCAATCTTTCAACTGGAAAGACAAGATTCCTTAGGATCGTATTCCAAATAGTAAAGGATCAAAAATGTTTGGTAACCAAACTCACTTTCTAATCACAATACCGAAATATATGATAAAAGCACAGTTACAGATCTTCTATTTTTAAGACTCGTTACCAGATCCGAAGCTCCTAGGTTACGAGATCAAACAAGACAATGATTACTGAAATAATCAATCTTGATTACAAGGTTTATGATAAAATCACAAACAACTTGTTGATATCAAAAGGCTTATGTTTATCGACAATAAACAACCTTTTAATCCCGAAAAATCAAGTCACAGAAAGTCACACCAAGATCAAAACACAAGAATAAAGTTTTCAAATCTTCAAAGTTTTCAATCTTCGATTTAATCTTCAAAGTAACCACCTGCAAAAAGATACTTGATTCCTTATTGATTTGTCGCACAGAACGGAGTCTGTTAACAATGGCAAATCAATGAATCTATCTTACAGATCTAGAAAAACTTAGATCCGAAGAAACGTTAAATATTTGATCTAGTTTGAGTGAGCCTTATATCAGAAGAGAAGGTTCTCAAGAATAAACAAACTAGGTGCAATCAAAATTTTAACAACCGTTAGTCAATCAAATCAATAATCGGAAACTACAATAACAATGCAATTATCTAGTTTCCCACCAACGGTACTCGTAGAGCTTCTAGATCCCACATAAGTCTTTAAATGAGTGGTCGTAAGAGATTTCGCCTAATTAGGGTACTTTCCTCTCAGGATAGACGGCTCCGCCAGAAACAACAAAAAGTGAAGTTTGCCTGGCTCTTAGGATAGTTTGCTAGAAATGCAAACTTAGGTATTTATAGACCAAGGTTGTTTGGACACCAAGGAATTTCCAAAACCTAAAGTATTCTCAAGATATGCAATGAACGCCCAATTCGATTTTCCTAATTCCAATAAATGCTTTGTCCAATATTTCCGAAATCTCTCAATAGAAATCTCCAATTAGTAAATGCACATTAATAATTTTAATTCTCTAGATCTATGCATTAATTGCTGGTAATTAAAGCATATAAAACCAAAAACCTTAATTAAAAGATTCTCGATTTATTTCGGTACAGGATCACCTTGTGTACCACGGAATATCTTTGAACAATAAATGATAAGAGTTAATACTCATGTTCAAAGTATGTTGACATCTTGAAGTTTAAGGGAATCAGTTCTACCTTATAAAAGGAATCAGGTAGGAATCGATATTACCCAATAAAAATAATCAGGTAGGATCGGTTATACCAATTACAAGGATTGGTCACACACACCCTCTTATGATCGGTCACACCAATTAACAGGATTGGTCACATCAATTACAAGGATCGGTTACACCAATTACCTTATAAAAGTAATCAGGTAGGGACAAGCACTACCTTATAAACATAATTAGGTAGGATTGGTTACATCTATATATGGTATCTACTTGTGATCGGTCACACCAGTCACTATGATCGGTTATACCAATTACAAGGATCGATTACACAAGCTCTAGTGATCGGTCACTCCAATTACTAGGACCGGTCACACCAATTACAAGGATCGATCATACCATCACATGGTGATTACTTAGGATCAGTTACACCAATGTTCATACCAAATCATAAGTCTAGGCATTGTGATCAGTTATACCAAGATACATAACCTGAGTTACGATCGGTTCCACCAACACACACATATTGGTCATCCAAAGATATGCAATGAATAGCCGGACCAATAAGCCTATTGATTTCCCTTTCGATTCACGAAACAAGTTCATAAATGTATTTCCTTTAAACAAATGTAAAACATTGTTTCCTAGGATGAAATCTTTACCATACACCCATTCACAATCATAAAATTATATACAAGATTATGTCGATGTCATATCTACGAAGTTCAAAAGATAAGCGTTATACTTCGTAATATCATTCCTTAATACTATGAAAATACTATTATGATCATGTCTATCCACTAGAGTATTATATACAATATGTACAGTAAATACATCTTCACATGTTATGTTTTCAATATAGCATGACTTGAAAGAAATAAGATAGTAATGGAGCAAGTAAAGTCTGTAGTTACTAACCTCGAGCTGAAGGATAATGTCTTTGTTGTCTTCAATCCATCTTCAGATCTTCGTGAGTAACTGGAACACAATATTTCTATCGTTTCTAGCCTAACCTAACAAAGTTGACTCTAGTTTACTTATTAAGCGACTCGAGTTTTGGAACTAAATATGACAACTAAACTTGACTTACCAACGCTTTATGGATTCAACCGAGCAGTGCTCAAACAAAAACATATTATCATAATTATAGTAGTTACTTAATTAGAATAAGCACAATTTCATCAATCACTTTATTATCTTAATTAACTAATATTTCTTTCCATGTTTTGATATTGACTGTGATTGGTGGTGGTTGATACTATTTTATTTCCATATTTTGATTATCGATGTTATTATTCTTTCCATATTTTCATTACTAATTATTGGTGTTGATTGATATGTTCACGTGCGAACATTTTTATGGAAACTATTACTCACTAATCACTGATTTGATCTTAAAAGAGAAAGAAACAAGATTTTGGAACTAATTTTCCTCATCAAGTTACTCGGACTCGGTCAGACTCGAACTGCGTTTTGATTGACTCGACGAGTAATTGTCAGAAATTTGGCTCGGTCTAGTAATTAAGGAGCGTACCGTCCTAAAGGCCAATACCTGAGTTACTCACTCGCCTGACTCGGACGATCCATATTACATTGACACTAACATACATAAATTTGTTAAATCAACAACTGGAGAAGTATCAACTCGTCATTGGACATATATCTAATAGTGATATCTTTGTTAATACGATGTGACCCCATTGTAGTATCTAGTATTGCGAACTGAGACTTTTACTATGGTGGAATATACCGAAGTCCACCACTAATGCTTCTCCGGTATGAAGTCTGGATGATTGGAAGTCCTCAAGCAAATATAGGGAAATCTCTAGTTATCAAGCAAAAGGATTGGAAGTCTGGATGATTGGAAGTCCTCTGCAAATATAAGGAAAGCTCTAGTATCAAGCAAAAGGATACATGCTGGTATGTGGTTCTCATAATCAGAATATCGAAATTAATAAAAAACCCATCAAAAGTACATTTTTCATGTATCTTGTTCTAGTAGCTTAAGTGCTAGATCGATATGTTATGTTTTTTGTTTTGTTATCCCACTAGTCATGGGTTGCAAGTAAGGCTTACCAAAGCTCATGTGTTAAAGTCCCACTCTTGCCAAATAATATCCACCCTGTCCAGCTAGGAAATCATAAGGATTATAAAATAAACAAGACTTCCATATGAATCTAACAACAACCAAACTCAAATTACACCAAACCAAAAATATTATTATCACATGTTATCATTGGATTAGGTTCACGCTCATAAGATGAAGAAACCCCTGGAGTGACGATTTTCTCAGCAAAATTCAACTCTCGAACAACCAACTATAATTTCAAACACAAGCAATAAAACTCAAAACCCGTTTTTCATTTTCATAAGCGAACTTTTAAACAAATTTTCAAAAAGTAATCCAATCAACTAACAGTTTAGAAACAACAAACCTTATAGTAAGTTTCTTTATTTCCATCATGTTTATCAACAGTTCTTGAACAAGACTGCCCTAACATGCAACTGCTGCCCTTTCTCTACATGTCAATATGCTATATATGTTATTTCATTCCAGAATGTCAAACTAAACTTGCATTTGTAGTTTATTATGAACTTTCGAAACACTAAAATCTAGACATTGAATCAAGAGAGTGGGGGATAAGATTAGGGGCATTTGATAAAATACACCCATTTGAATTAGTATTTACTAAAATACACCCGTTTTTTTTTCCTTCTTCATATTTGCTAAAATACACCCAGTTTCACTTTTCCATCTTGTTATTTTCAATAAAACGGTTAATAGAGGTGTCACTAAATCGAGTCGACTCAGTAGGATGTAAGAGGTCTGAAATATCCTTGATTGTTTTATCTTCTAGTTTCAACAATAATTTTTACTTCTTTCGTTTTTGCCTTCTGTCAAATACTTTGATGGGTACAGTAATAGAGAGATAACCCCTTTTAATTTGATGTTATATTAGCTGGGTATTAGCTCCTACAACCTGCAATTTCTAATTCATTCACGGTGCATTATTTCTATTTTATTAAACATTCATAATCTCCACGATTCAAACACAAACATTCAAGCAACCCACGTACCAAGATGGGCATCAAACAACAGAACATGATGAAGGACAACCCAAGGTTGCAGTTCAAGGTTGCATCAATCAAAATTGAACTATTAACTTAATGTTTTCGCCATAAAATAACATCTACATGCATCAATAACAATACATCAGGCAAAAACCTCAAATTATACTCCACAAATTGAATGAAACAAAACCCCAAAGTGAAATTTGTTAACTTACCTTACTCACCACTAGAATCAACTGCAGATTTAACATCTACTGCACCTTTTCACCAAAAATGGAAGCAAAACCCCCAAATTATACTACACAAATTGAATCAAGCAAAACCCCCTAAATCTAAATTACACAAGATCAATCAAAAAATAGCTAAACGTTTGTATCACAATTACACAAAACCAACATCAAAACAATTTATCATTTAAACCTTGCCGCAAATGTAACCAATTTGATTTTAAAAAAATAAATAAAAAGATTAAGCTACCCACTTCATGAATTATGAAAAAGAAATTATATATGATGAAACTCCCAAATTCTTCGATAAACGGAATCAACTCTGATGATTTCTTCAATATATGATGAATCATTTCTCTTCGCGTCTAAAATTCTTCTTCGATCTTCTTCTTATTTAATAAATCTTCGATTTATTTATATCTCCAAGTAAAAACCTAGTTTTTCTAATCAATTTCAACAGAGAAACAGAAAGAGAGGGAAGATAAAACAGAAACATGGAAGAAATGAAAAACCCTAGTTTCTATCACCATTTTTATTATGCTTAGGGAAAATCAGGCAATTCATATATGGAATTATATATTAACGTTGATTGAAAATACTTGGTGTACGGCTAGATTGGGTGGTGGTGAGCCCTGACGAAATTTTGGATGGCGGGTGTATTTTAGTAATTATGAAAATAACGGGTGCATGTTTGTAATTACTAGTCCCATGGGTGTATTTTATCAAAATTCCCATAAGATTACCAGGTAGTTTTTGTGGATGAACTTCTAGCAGTAAGACTAATTCAAGCAAGAACTTTGCCAGAATGAAGGCATTTAATTTGAATTGGATGACTGACATTACCAATAAGATGAACAGTGTTTGCATGTTCTTTGCTCCATGGAGTTTCAGTAGGTTTAGGGTATTGTGTTATTAGAATAAGAAGGGTTATTATTAATAAATCAAGATGAAATGGGAAGTTTTCTGTAAAACCATAATTTTTTGTTGATTTTTGTTTCAGTTTTTTTATAAAGATAGGTGAAGTGAAGAAGAGAGGATTTAGGGTAAGCTGAAATAAATAAGAAAAAAAAGAAGAAGTAAAAAAAGAAGAAGGTATAATCGATGATGATCATGATGAGAATTGAGATTCAAATCATGGTTTTGAAAAGATGAGCATATGAGGCTAGTTTTTCGAATAGGCGCTATATCTCATTGTTTTGGGGTAAAAACTGATTCTGCTGGAAATGGTAAATTTGGGTGTG
>JAJJMB010011819.1:2508635-2602023 GCA_023531105.1 Papaver atlanticum | reverse complement strand
AAGTTTTGTATTTCTTTCCTTTGATGCAATAAAAGAGTTGATTGTGTAATGTTCTAAGTGTTCTTGGTTGGATGATTGTTTTTGATAAAGTATGGCAATGTTTGGATGCATTATGGGGTGCACTTGAGAAATTTAGAGAAGTGAAAGAAGGCTAAAGACTTCCGCTGAAGAACTGTTGAGTTGGTTGTTTGCTTTGGTGCAAACTTATAAGGCTGAAGTGCAGGTGGGTGAAGCTTGATTCATAGAACCACTGTGCTGCCGGGTTACACTTTCACAGAAATTTGCCTGGGACATTTGAAGGTGTGACACCTAGCACCACGGTTTAGGTGGGCGCTAGACTATCCTAGCACCGTGATATAAGGTTGACGCTAGCTCCATGACAAGGGTGGTCGTAAGGTTAGCGCTAGCCTCGGCTAGCGCCAACGTGTACTCCTCTTCCCCAGCGTTGTGATAGAGGGTTGGCAACATGGCAAGGTGTGCCAACGTGTACCCCTCTTCCCCAGCGCCGTGATAGAGGGTTGGCAACATGGCAAGGGCGAGCGTGAGCAAGACTAATGCTAATTTTGGCTAGCGCCAAGGAGTACTCCTCTTCCGCTATTCATACTTGGTGCTATTGGTACTTGCTCTAGGGGCATGGGCACTCCTATTTGCGCAAGCATTTGGCATTTTCATAGTTATGATAGTGAAGCCGTTATTGGTACCGGATGCCAAGGAATTCAGCCGAGAAATTACCGTTGGGGTAGGTTCAATCTGCTCTCTATACCTGTAGACATCCCATTTAGGAGCTTTGATGTTTCTTCGAGAACAAGGCTAAGGGATAGAGTATAAGAGCTTATTCTAAATATATGGATTATGTATAATCAGATAATGTATGGGAGGCACGACAAGCACCAGTAGCATTCCAGAATCTAGCTTGGACTTAACAGGTACCGAATCTATGCAATCCTATATGTTTTTGATACGGGGACTGAAAATTTTGCGATTTTCTCCCATGGCAAAAACCCACCATCAACACCAACCAACCAATTGCGAACGCAAGGATGACAAAACGACTCCCTTCTCCAGAAATAGTTCCTCTAATAGTGATGCTACCCCTCTCGCAACGGACAAGTTTTTTCTAGGGAGAAAAAAAGAAGTCATCAATGCCCCAAGGAATTGTTCCCGAGATAGTTGTACAACTGGGCTTGATTAACATCATTTGACCTCCAAAAGTCTTCACATGAGAAAGAACACAAAAGAGGGGTTGGTTCTTGTATCAAACATATGATGGCTACATAAGATACGAAAAGACAAATTGAAACTGCAAGTTCGAACAACAGTTTGCAAAATGGACAGATAAAACTATTGATATTGACGGCTGATTTAATATGTACCCAATTCAATAGAGCACGGGAAATCAAGTAAAGTTTTCTAGTGTTGGTGCAAATCTCTATTTAAATAGAATTGACAATAAAAAGGTATTCTAATGACAGGCTCGGATCTTATTAGTTACAATACAATCCAGTATGAGGCTAGTACTGGACCATACAAAGTTTACACCCAATCTTAAAGTCCTGTTACCAATCTCCTTCATACCTGCACATGATGAAAACTTAATTGATGCAACTACATGTTCTTTACATGCCTATCTATGCAAGAAACTTACCTTCAGTTTATTCTTCTTTTTTGGTCTCCGTTTCCTTCGTGGCATGTGAGCATCTGAATTCGAACTCAAATTACTACTCTGACTTGTTTGCCCATTTGAGGATCCTCCCCCATTTCTGGAGGAAGAGCCTTCCCAGCTACGTGACATGTTGCCAGATATAGATAATTCAACCTCTTCTATGGAAGGCACCATACTTGATGATGCACCTCCTCCTCCAAACCTTGTTCTAGAATTGCATGCATTTCTGAATGACTTTATTGATGGCCGAGGAGGAGGCATTAGGACTCGAGCACAGATCAGCCTCTGCATCATGGGAGACAAAACGTAGAAAGCAAATTTCATAACTTGATCTACTATCATGCATATCTGCCAGGCAACTAAATTAGACACACTACCTGATTCTTTTCATCACTAGACATTCCAGATGCTGCTTTTCCAGAAGCACTTGATGCTTGTTCTCTGATAAAATATACACCAAGTCGAGATGTTCATTAACTGAATTTGTTTGATCAATATAGAAAGGGTATTTTTCCACTAATTGGGCACGAGAGGCTTAACTCTGTAGTAGGGTATATGAAAAACGCATCCACTTAGCAGTTACCTATACTGGGCATATCTATTAAATTAAAATCCCAAGGGAAAGGGCGATAGGTGGGTACCATTCCATGGAGATTTTAAATGGTTAGTCAGGTAGACCTCTAAGTATAATGGAATCTCCAAAATCATATTAAGCCAAAAAATTATTTATTAGTTTATCCTTTTACTAAAAGCTATCAGTCTTTCACTCAGTTACCTCCTTTCAGACGAAGCTTCCAGCCGGCAGAGTTTCCTTCAGCTGGAATTTTTCACCACCATCTCCACCAAAATTCTGAAGAGGTTCTAGATTGGTGGAGTCGGGGATACCCATAATAGGTGTTTTCATCCTCCGCTCCATGGATCTGTGGAGTGGTGGATACCCGTAGTCCTTGCCCTTACTCTCTAAGAAGAGACACATGTTTCTTATTCTTAGAAGAAAAATAATACAATCCTAGACTCCTAAATCTCTCACGTTATCAGCTCATGTTTCTGATTGAGTAGGTGGGGACTAGCATTATCTATGGGAGGGACCAGATGGAGAGATATCTAAATGTTTCTTGTTATTCTTAAAAGAAGCATAATACAATCCTAGACTCCTAAATCTCTCACGTTATCAGCTCATGTTTCTGATTAAGAAGGCCGGACTAGCGTTATCAATGGAAGGGCCCAGATGCAGTTCTAGAAATACATACAAGGTCTATATTGTAGTTATGAGAAAAAAGGTTTAGTGTCCAAATAAAGAAAAACAAAATCACCCTTCATTGCGGAGTAGGACAAATAAGAATCTCATATAAGAACTAAATTAAATGTCATACCTAGCACTTTTATCTGTCCATTCATCATCAGCATCCGCTTCATCGCTTGAGCTTCCAGTTAAGAAAAAGTCATCGTCACTCATATCCAAAAGACCATCATCCTCACTACCCGTCTCTGTTAAAGAACGTCGTTGAATACATCAAGACCTCAAAACAAGGCAAATAATTTTATAGCTTATAATAGCTGGATATGCGGGAGAAATGAGAAGTTAAAGCCTAAACAAAAGAAAGATCGTCCTTTGATGTTAATACTGGCTCACTTAGTGCTTATATCTTATAGCCTAACAGTTGTAAATAAGTTGTAACACATGAATGACGGGCGACTCTAGAACTTATTTCAAGAAGAAAGTAAGGTATGGGAGACGTATTTAAAGCAGAAATAGAAAAAGTACCTTCAACATCCTTCCCACTAGCTGCGGCAGCAATTAAGTTAACTTTAATTTGCTCACGCAACCTGTTCCTCCTATCAACCATATCTGCTTCATCGCCTCCAATAAATAACGATACATATTTCTCAGTCTTTGGGAAGAACTACAGTGCAAAGCAAACATGCATTAACCTAATCTGCATATAGTATTAACGCTAGTCTTAAAATTGGCAAATGAGTACCGCAGCATAACCTAAAGCAACTGTTTGAACATTGCATAGGAAACAACCTTTTAAGAAAATGAAGTTTACCCTAACATATTCAAGATCTTCCTTCAATTTGGAAAGCTGCGAAGCAATTTCTGCTTCTCGTGTATTATTACTAGATAATGTACGGTGATACTGTCTCTCCAACCGCCGTATTCTCCTCTCTATCATTCTCCTCTCTACATCACACCACCTTAGTAATTAGTAACAACACAAATATACCCCCATATAGCTCAACAAACAAACACACATTGACGTTACCGAATAAGTCAATGAAAAAAATGAAATTTATCTTACCCAAAAATTTAATCTTTCTGTCACGCAAAAACATTCTGCGCTCTACCGCCAAACGTGTTTGAACCTCCTGTTGTCTCTTAAGCTCTTCCAATTTCTTTTCTTGTACTTCTCTCACTTCAGGTGAAATGCTCTTTAATAAATCAAAATTTTAAGTCATGATAAAATTCCAATTAAGAATTCCAAATTGAGTGAAAGTGAATTATGTACCTTACGAAGAATTCGTTCAATTGATCGAATTTGATTCTTCAGGGAAATTGATTTAGGTTTCTTCTCAATTCCAAATCCCTTCGATCGACGACTAACGGGTCTTCGTGTTGAAACCCTACGTTTTCCATATCCACCGTGAGCCATTGTTGGTGTTCAAATCAGAAACTGAGAATTTATGGATTTCTAGGGTTTTACCATGTTTTCCGAATAGAAACAAAAGAATCCTTGGGAGTTTAGATTCTCACCTCTCTGGTTCCAACTCGGAACTGTTATTGTGTCGGACTATTTCTTCCCTCCTCCACTCATAACTTCCACCCGACTTTTATGCTGCCACGTCACTGATTGATATATCCAAACTCCTTCAAATTAGTAGATTGGTACGACAATTACGGAGTTGGAACCCCAAACTCAGCACTAGAAGGGGGAATATATTTATACTACTCCCCATTTTAAAAAGATAGCTGGTTTCATGTATAATTTGTACATAAAATCAACCCATCTTTTCGAAATAGGGGAGTAGATTACTGCTGCGACAATGGGGATCGACCTAGAAGGTTAAACAATTTTGCAATAGATATTTCATTCTATAATATTCGAGTCCCTACTTCCACAGTGAGAGGGAGCATATATTTATACTAGATTACTATAGCAACAGTGGGGGTCGGCTAAACAATTTTGTAACAGATATTCTGTTCAAAAATATTTGATGACGTTTTGGAAAGTAACATATCTGCAACAGTTACACTAATTTATAATTTTTGATAATTAGCAACAGTCCATTTTCACCTAATTTGCAACTTTTTATATGTGTTGCAAAATGACTCATGAAGTGTTTCTGCTTCGCCCGGTGAGGATACTTTGTGTTTTTTCAAGAGTCTGAAGAATTGTTTAGTTAGCAATGATGCTAGTAGCAGTAGAGGTAGTTTTATTTTTCATAGATTAGGTATTGCTATTCAAAAAGGAGTTGGAGCCCAGCTTGTTGCTAGGTTGCCACCAAAAGCTTGTAATTCTCCTATTTGCATTATGATTAATTTATAAAAAAATTCTTCAATTTGGATCAAATTTATTTAAATTCCTCCTACCGTTATAAAATACAATGATTATTAACTATCATACGTAGGAATTTCAAAACAAAACGACGTAAAATTGATGAAAATCGAAAAATTAAAATTTCATTCGAACTTTTTTTATTATTGAAATTTCAACCTAAAAATTCTCTAATCATGGATGATGTTTTTTGGAAAAAAAAAAGATTTATGAGAGATATTATGATTAAGAGCTTTCTTATGCAAAAAAATTGAAGGAAAACGATTTAGAATCGATCAATTTTGGATTTTTTTTTTTTTTTTTTTTTTTTTTTGAAACTCAATTTTGGGGACCATAAAAGTGTGACGGACAAACTACATAGGAGTGACCATATAGAAGTTATCCCTTTGGTCGACCAAATATAATTTTATGTTATAAACGTGTATTGTACGAGTAATATCTATGGTTAAACGTTTATTTACTAAGATGCCCACATGTCTAGCCATATACAAGTAGAGGCTTTATTCTTCTGTTTCTACACATATTTTAATACAATTCTTCTTCTTCTCTCTTTATTTTGTGTCTTCTTTAAATTCACAAGACGTTATCACACATGTAATTCTAATCCCTGAGCAGTGAATAATTGTGTTGGTTTTTTTTAAACCTAATTTATTTTCTAAAAAAAACAACATTCATTTCTTTTGTTTATCTTGATCAACTATGGTTGATTCATGATAGTAAAAACAAAATATTTTGATCCTAGTGGTATTCATAATGGTTCACTTTCTTTTGCCGATCTGGTAAAAGGAAAAAAAGCTCTTGATACATTATCAATTGATATTAACACACTTCCAAACCCTAGTTTTATTGATGGTAAGTCAGCTTTGGAGGTTCCGACATATTTCTTTCAAGAAGGATGTGATGTCTGGGATCATAGCCTTATAGGTAGATTAGATTTTAAAAATCTGAAGTTTACTGAAGTTAATAAATCTCTTGAAGATCAATGGAATCTCGGTCCTAACAAGGTTAAATATACGCCTTTACACAAGGGTTTTTTCATTATTAAATACACTACTGAAGAAGACAAGATCAAGGTTAGGGATGGTGCATCATGGATTATTGAGAAACAAGAATTAAGGTTACAAGATTGATATCCTTGGTTCGATCCTTATAAACATCGAACTTCTCATGCAACTGTATGGGTTAACTTCCCAGATTTGCATGTAGAGTTGTGTACATAAATGATTTTATTATCTATGAATTGTTGTTGACGAATGAACATTAAGACATGAATATGTGTTCTTTGTAGTTGTTCTAATTGATATTCATCTTGCGGAAAAAGTACCAGATTTCATTAAGGTAACTGCAGGAGGTAGAAGTTTTAGTTAATATGTGGAAACACCAAAGCATCCAAAGTTTTGTAACCACTGTAATATTACGTGCCATGTGTTTACTGATTGCAAGGCAGTGCAAAAGTTATTTAAAGCCACTGATAATAAGGAATGAGCAAGAATGCTTGTGAATTGAATAAACATGGGGAAGGTGATCAGAATACACAGAACGTTTAGAAGGAAGTGAGTGGTAGGAAAAACAATAAGAATAACAATGATAAACGGTATGGTATTGTCAATATTGGTTGTAAAGATAGTGATAAAGATGCTTCTCATTATACCCTTAATGTCACTGAATTATTAGAAGGGAAGCATATTCATACAAGGAACAAGTTTGATATTTTGGAAACTGAGTTGGTTTATAGGAATGATGAGGATCAAGTGGAAGTTAAAATGAAGACAGTGAACAATTAGAAGAGGAGTCGTAACAAGATATTTTTGCTCAAGCTAATGAGGTTAAAAGTTTTAAAGATTGGGGTGCATGTGACGTTGTTGATCAAGTGACTAAGGAGGCTAAGAAGAGGGAAAGGCTAGCTGCGAAATCAGGATCTAGCCATGAAGGAGATTTGGAGTTTGGTTTGATTAAGGATTTTGTGGTACTCATGGAATCCAGTTTAGGTGGTGGCGTTGTTTTGGAAAGTGTAACATACATTGCTAATAAGGAAACCACTAGTTCTAGAGATAAACAAGTTGATTTGGCTGAAGTAAATAAACTGAAAGATATTGTGGGAGTAATGGGAAGACTAGAAGACAAGGATTTGGAAGGTACTGGTGATGGAAAGAATAACTCTAATAGGCTTGGCAGTAAGGTCCGTGGGGGTGTTTTCCCTATGCCTATGAAGAAATAACGTGATGGTTTTGGTATAGGCAAAACTATTGATAATACCTCATTGTTAAATAAATAGGAGCTTGAAGTTCTTAAAAAAAATCCAGAATGCAGAGGTTCGTGTTAATTTCATTAGGGACCCTGCTTTTAGAAAAAAGTACTTTAAAGAACAACATACACAAATGGATAGATTTATATCTACCAAGAAGCAAATGCAATCACCAATTAAACTTGTTCTTGGTAACTATGCTTCTGAATTATGATGATATGTATGAGGTAAAAACGCAGGGGATACCAATTACACCGAACTTTTTCGTTCGGCAACCTGTATAGACAAAGCTTAATACAATGGCAAGTAGACCAATTGAATGATCCTTGACAATATGTATATAGAGTTTATACCTCAACCTCTACTCAATCAGTATATGTATAGACACAGGATCCGTGAACCTGATTGTTAAGCAGAGCACTTGGATGATCTCAAAAATCAATATCCAAGATCAATCTAGTCGTATCCAAATAATCTAATCGAAATTCTGCCAAATGATTAAACTTGTTATCTATCTTTCAAGATACAAATTCTACAAGAAACAAGTCTCGTAATCGATTACAATTAAGCGGACATATATGCTTAGATTGAATACGTAAAAACCTGTGTAAATCAAATTATAAATATAAACAATATAATGCAGAAAACGAAAAACACACGATGCCATAAATTTTGTTAACAAGGAAACCACAATAGCATAAAAACCCCGAAACCTCGTCCAAATTTGAACACCATACTGTATTAAGCCGCTACAGACACTAACATACTATCAGACTGGAATATATTTGAGACCGAACCCACCTTCCAAGCAATTTAGTTACAGTCGTGCTCCTTACCTCTTTTGAACCTCGCAAGGCTCTACGCACTTGATTCCCTTAGATGACGTCCTTTACATCCTAAGAGTTGCTTCAGCCGAAGTGAATACTTTTGATACCAATCTTCCTCTAACAGGTAAGCCTATTTGATTTCTGTTTAGATCAAAGATCAAGGTGAGGAAATCTGTTTGCAATAGACAAAGCTAGCAAACCTCACAAATACAGAACTTATGACTCCCTAAGAGCAACCTAGATTCTTAATCACCTCTCAAGAACAATCCTAAAAATATCAATTAAGATCAGTTTTTAGATATCTATCTTGAGGAATCACAAAGTCTGAGACGAAGAGAACTTTGCGATTACTATCTATCTTTCCTGAAAGAGATTACAATAACCTCGATAACATAAAAGCAAGATCAGGATTCACGAATTATCAAGGTAAAGATAGTCGGACCTAGTTTCACGAATCCCTAAAACAAAGTCTTTTAGTCGTAGACCTAATTATGTTTCTCAGAGGAAACCTAGGTCAATAGAGGACGACTCTAGAATCAACTAGGACACAAAGTATGAGGGATTGATTTTCCCAGTTGAAAGATCATATCTATTTATACTTTTTCCAAGACCATGGGTTTTTTAGAATTCAAGCTAAGATAACTTGAGAATCAAGCAAACTCTATTTTTGAAAAATACAATCATATTAGTCCGGTTACGGAACCGTGTATCATGACTGTTCAGTTTGGCAACTTAGCCAAAGAACTAAAAATAATTTGATGTTCATTTAAACACCTAAGAGTTTAATCATGATGCACACACATAAGTGTTTAAGTGATTAATGGAGTCTTAGAAAGTGTTTAAGAGAATTCTAGCAATGCTAAACATATTAAAATTAAGTCTTTAAGCATTTGCTAAAATATAAACTGGAAGAATTGGTAGAATGGTTCGTGAACCGCATGGCTTGTTCCGAGTCAGGGTGTAACGGTTCACGTGGGTTCGCCAACCCTACTAGACTAGCGAACTCAGTTGACAATGGTTCGTGAACTAGGTTCGCCAACTGCTTGCCTGTTATACCAACTTTGAATTCAGTTCACTACGGTTCGTGAACTGTTGAACATCCTTGCTAAACCATATTTCGAGATTTTTCACAAGACAAGCTTGACTGGAAGCTTATTCTTTACAAATCTACTAGAAGTCATATGACATAGTCTCAATAGATAGAATGGTGAGTTAGTGAGTAAAATAGAATGGTTTAGTCTTCACATACCTGATACAAAATTTCTCCAGAAGTCTTCCTCAACCTTCAGTCTTCAAAGGTGACGTCTGATACTCAACTACCAAATTCTAACCTAGTCTGAGACTTGACTTAGTAGACTAGATATCAAGATATAGTTTTGATCATCTAATATTGACAACAAGCTTGAGATAACTAAACTTGTGGGTTCAAACGAGCATTACCCTTAACAAATATATTTGTTTTCTATTTGACTACAACAACCTTTTGATTGATGTACATTGTAAGAAGAGTCTATAGACAAATTAGTTTTGACGTGTGGTATCTCAGATGCATTGTTGGGTTGTAGATGGCTGGTCAATATGTGATCATGGAGATTTAACACGTTACATTAATTCGCCTCTCTCTGTCTCTCTATCTTCTTTTGTTCTCGCTTCATTACCAATGATGATAAATTACATTTTAATTGTCACCAAAATGCAAAGAATAAATGGGATTCTAATTATCTTCACAATTAACAAGACAACCTCGTCCTTATTTTTTCTTTTTCCTTTCCTGTCAAACAAACCTCAAAACTTCGTCGTCCCGCTTGAGCTTTTGAAAACTATTATAAATTCTCATTTTACAACTCCTCTCCCAACGTGCATACCAAATAATAAGTCTAAGTATGTAGGTTATCTAGGGTACATGCATGCGACAAACTCACTACCATGTAAGAATAATACAGAATCACTAGGTGGAACTTGGTACTATAATATTTGCGTATCACTGGATCGTGAAAGATTTGTCTTCATAATCGGTAACCCCCAAGCTAAGAGTTTCACTATAATAAAGGAAACTCTTCTACTATTTGTTACTGTCTAGTGCTCAATTTAGCAATAGCTACCATCATGTGTGTTTCCTAGATTATGACAACTAAAAAAGCGGGGGTCTAACAACCACACCCAATATTTCGTTCGGCAATATGTATGGACTAACTCCAATATAATTCCTAGAGAATCAACTAGACAGTCAGACTTAATCAAGGAAAGATATCCAAGAGTTATATCTCTTTCTCAAATCAATCAGAAAATCAACAAGATGGAATCCGTGAACTGATTGGTATGAGAATAACTTGGACGGTATCAAAAACCAATGTCCAAGCGTCAATCAATTTTTATCCAACAAACAAGGTCGGATTTACCAATTGATTGAACTACGCACAACCTGTGATATTTCAATTATATAAAATATAATGTGGAAAAGAAATAACACAGACGCTATAAGTTTTGTTAACGAGGAAACCGCAAACGCAGAAAAACCCCGGGACCTAGTCCAGTTTTGAACACCACACTATATTAAGCCGCTACAGACACTAGCCTACTACAAGTTAACTTCGGACTGGAATGTAGTTGATCCCTAACCAAGTCTCGCACCGATTAAGGTACAGTCGCGTTCCTTACGCCTTTGAATCCCAGCAGGACTCTACGCACTTGATTCCATTAGATGATCTCACCCACAACTAAGAGTTGCTGCGACCCAAAGTCGAAGACTTATAAACAAATCTGTCTCCCATAAATAAGTCTATTCTGATAGATAAATCTATCTCCCACAGAAGTACCTATGAAGTTTTCATTCCTTCTTTTGATAAATTAAGGTGAACAGGAACTAATCGATAATCCGGTCTTATATTCTCGAAGAACAGCCTAGAAATATCAATCACCTCACAATAACTTAACTATATGGTAGTAAAATAAGTTATTGTGGAATCACAAAGAATGAGACGAAGAGCTTTGTGATTACTTTTTATATCTTACCTATCGGAGATAAATCTCGAGTAAATCTTCGAGAAGATAGTACTCAATACGATAGAACATGTAAGATCAGAACACTGTCATGATCCTGCAAGTTACTTTTAACTTTGAATTGTAAGTTGAATTACTTTTACTTTGGGGGGTAACTTAAGTCAGTCAGGGGTGGAATTAACATTAGGTTATTTAGGTTATTTCCTAGAAAACAGTAATTGTACTTGATGTGTTGATAGCTATTGGATGCAGTTTTCAGGATTGGCCCTTTAAATACCAATGATTTTACTCAGGTGAAAATCAATCAATGAAAAACCATTTTTGCTTTCAATTTTGAAGGTTAGGCTCTGCTTGCAGAGAGAAAGCAGCTTGCTGCTAGTTACCCTTGATTTAATTCTTGTAGTTGTACATCAGTACACTACAAACATGGAACTACAGAGAAAATAGTTGGGTCTGGCTTCACGAATCCCAAATGAAGTCTTCAAGTCATTAACCTATAATGGTTTTGAAAAACCTAGGTTAAAGGAGAATCGACTCTAGTCGCAACTAGGACATAGGAAAGTGCCGGGATTAGGTTTTCCAGTTGTTAGAGTTCTCCCTTATATAGTCTTTAAGATCAGGGTTTGCTTAGAATGAAAGCTAAAATAACTTAGTAACAAAGCATTCAATATTCACCGTTAGATGAAATCCTGATTTAAGATTCAAGCTAAGTTTGCTTAAAACCAAAGCAAGATCTCTCCACTGTTAGATGGTCATAGCTTGTTATACACAAATGAAATATACCTTCATTTAGATATAGGTAACCGTACCTAAACGCGTATATTGAGTTGGCTCAATAATAGTTAACCGAAGTTAGCAACATGAACACTTTTGTCTTAACCACATTCATCTAACACTTCTAGATTAAATATGATAATCAATCAATCATGAAAGATAATCAAATGAATCTAATTGTGTTACTAATAGAGTTGTTCAATTGTTCACTATCTCATAGAAATATATATGAACCAATTGAAACAAAATCGGATTGATTCATAAGAATCAATTCATGAACATTAAACCACGGTTTGCAAAGATTGCATTCCTTAATTTATTAATGTATTTGTTCATGAGTATGAAAACATACTTAACCAACTAAGCTGCAAACTGGTACGCAAACTAAAGTATCCGGACTTTGGTCCTGTCCAACCGTTTGCAAACGGGTATGCAAACAACAGTCCCGGGCCTAACTCAGGTAGAACCGTTCGCATACCGGTATGCAAACTAGGTTCCCGGACTTTAACAATTAAAACCATTCGCATACTGGTATGCAAACAAGGTTTCCAGACCTGAATCATACCAAAACATTTTGCATACTGGTATGCATACTGTGTTGTATCCAGACAAAGGTTAATTATTCTAAACTCCCATTTCAAACATTGAAACATCCTTAGAAGACGACAATGGCTGTCTCACACATACCATTAGCTTATAAGTAATTTTCAAGTGATCGAATGATCAATACGAAACTTTTAGAGTCGACGTCAAATGATTGTCTCACATAGATCATGTCACATGATTATCTTTTGACTTATTATTTAGTTTCCAACAAATAAATTGTTTCCAACTAAACTCGTCAAGAATAATGATGAACGTAGCTAAAGCAAAGGGCTTTCAACTCGTATTTCGATAAATAGATAAGCGAGATAAACTCGGCTCGAAATATCAAATGTGTATAATATTAAAGTCTATATAGCTATACGACTTTGTCTCAATAGGAGATAGAATTGAATAGACTTTTGAGTGATAGATGAGTTCAAGTCTCCACATACCTTTTGTTGATGAAGTTCCACAAGCTCCCCTTAGTAGTTCTTCGTCTTTAATCGATGAACGCCGTGAAGTCTAAAGCTCAACTACACATTCTATCCTAATCCGAGACATAGCTATAAGTAGACTAGAAATCAAGACTTATAGTTTTGACAACTAAACTTGACAAACAAGCTTGAGATAGCAACGCTTGCGAGTTCTACCGAGCAGTGCTCTAACAATCTCCCTCTTTGTCAATTTTAATGACAAAACTATCTATACATATGGATTACAAAATAAATAAACTTTGTAGCTTCTCATCCAAATGCTTGATTTCCTTGGTTCTTCAACATTCCTTGAATTCTTCGTCACTCCAAGTACTTCAGTGATTCTGAACGTGTTCAACTCAGCATCATTGTTGTTGAAGATCCGTAGCCATATCAATAATCAGCAAGATTGTTTTCATATTGTTATACAGTGTCATAGTATTATTACACAGCATCAAAGTTCAATTGTATCAGAACTTTGACAATAATACTACAGTGATATGTATCACTCCCCCTTAGTCAATACTTCATCTCGCAATGAAAACCGTTCCCCCTTACATAATGATCCGTAAACCATATGTATATGTAGTGTGAACTACAAAATAATTCTCTCCCTTTTTGTTAATATAAATTGGCAAAGGTACGAAAACTAGCGAGATCATAATGAAATTCTCAAAGAGATACTTCATGACTAAAAGAGAACTTATCAACTTTGTTTTGACGATTTCACATAGTCGAAACTTAGTGTATTCATCAAGGAGTTTATAAAGATACAAGATAACTCCTACAATATTCCACAGCCGCACTCCCCACAAAGATTTGGCAATTAAGCACAATTTCAATTAAGAACTCTCCCCCATAAAATGTCATTCCCGAAAGAACAACATGAGCGACCTTACTTTTACAAGAAAAGAAGGATTTCTTTGGACGTGATTTGTTAATGTCCAAAATATCATCGATGAAATTAAACACAAGAGAACCTTCATGATTAATTTAACCGGAAATCACTCAACATAAAAAAATTTACGGAGTCATACAGTACTTTCACATAAAAGTGGATAGGGAAAGATCAATACTGCGGAATTTCAAAAGTTCATTCTATCTTTCATTGATATTTGCATAATGACACCATAGACTTAATTTTTGAGCATATATGAGATAATCATAGTTCACGGACGTAAACATAACATATCCTATAAAATATTTTTGCAATATAAAACCGGGTATATTAATTTTATGTCCCTAGTTTTAATGCTTTACAAATATATCCTTATACAACAATAAATATATCCCTATTTTTTAATAACCTTATCTACTTGAAATTAGATTACCTTAATACCCTCACCCATATAAAATTTTTTTTATTTCAAAATAGAACAAATTTCTTCCACTACCACTTCACCCGCACCACCACCACCACTAGCACCACCACCACCAACATTCAATTACCATTCCACCACCACCATTCTACGACCACCACCTACCAACCACCACCACCACTCCGTCACCACCACCATTCCGTCACCACCACCACCACTAGTCTACTGGCGTCGCCGCAGCCACCACCACCACTTGTCCGCCGCCGCCACCACCACCACCACTAGTCCGCTGCCTCCACCACCACCACCATCGACGTCAACAAATTCACCGTCGTCGTCGTTGCCACCGCCGCCGCCACCACCTCCACCGCCGCCTCCGCCACTACCACTGGTTCAAATATTTTGTATCAACAACAATAGTTGATCCAAATAAAAATAGAATCAACAGTAGAAGTTGATCCAATTTAGGGGATCAACAACAGTAGTTGAGCCAAAAAAAAGTATCAACAGTAGAAGTTTACCCAGTTTAGGGTATCAACAATTGTTGTTGATCCCTTAAATTGGATTAACAATGAAAGTTGGTCCATGTCAATGGAGTCAACAACCAAAGTTTGACACAAAAAATTGACATACGAATGAGTGAACTTGGCGTGAGTCGAACACGCATCATCTGACATGGAGTCAGTCATGCTACCATTGCACCACAAAATTCAACATTTGAAGAATTTACATCTATAAAATTCAAGCATTTAAAGTATAAGCATAATATAGTTATTTTACTATACCAATATATGTTATTTTACTATACATATTTTAAAAATAGTACAAGCATAATGTAGTTCTTTTACTATACCAATATATGTTACTTTAAAAATAGAATCAACAATAGAAGTTGAACCAATTTAGGGGATCAACAACAGTAGTTGATCCAAAAAAAAAAGGATCAACAGTAGAAGTTTACTCAATTTAGAGGATCAACAACAGTAGTTGATCCCCTGAATTGGATCAACAATGAAAGTTGATCCATGTAAATGGAGTCAACAACCAAAGTTTGACACAAAAAATTGATATATGAATGAGTGAACTTGGCGTGAGTCGAACACGCATCATCTGACATAGAGTCAGTCATGCTACCATTGCACCACAAATTCAACATTTGAAGAATTTACATCTATAAAATCCAAGCATTTAAAGTACAAGCATTTAAACTTGTAAAATATAACATACATAATAAGGTGGCCTTAGTAAGACTGAAAAGAAGACTATGGGCCTAATCTATTGAGAGTGCAACATTTTGAAAAAAAACAATAAGTACTAAATAACAACTTTAAGCATCATCTGTCTATTAAGTTCGGGCAAATCTGATGAAGTAACTCATTACTGTCATTATATGTGAACTTAGTTTGGTTATATGTGAACTTATAACGCGTTCGGTTCAGGTTTTTGGGAGCCCAGGAATTAGATTCTAGGGAAATATAACCAATTCCCTCAACCGAACAGATGCAAAACTTTCAGAATTAAATTCCAATGAGAATCCAATTCCCTTAAATCTCTCATTTTCTATTACATCCACGGACCGATGGAATGGAATTCAATTCCGGAGGAAAAGGATTACCCCAGAATTGAATTCCCGGGATTTGAAAAATCTCAAACGAACGCCCCGTTAGTGTTTGCATACAATAGGAAAATATAAAATTATGGAAGTACATCAGTGAGCGAATTATAAAGCAGCAAACAGGCTTATAAAATACTCACTCCCCTACAGACTACAGTTTTAATTATAGTTTTATGTTCAACTACATAGTACTACATTGTTCGATGTTCGAGGCGTCTTATTTTCCGTCTTACATGTTAACTAAAGCTGACTTCAAACCACATTTCCAAGGATTCATATCTCCCTAAGAACTAACACTAAGGAAATGTCATCAATTTCATACTACAAAAAATTGCAACCCGATTCTTCTTCCTATCGTACCATGCTAATCATGCCCGATTTAAACTAGCATTGAGCAAAAAGTACAACCAAGCCAAGCAGAATCCCTTTTCCATGACAATCAATTAAAATCCTCTAACCTATTCCAAAATATACCAAGAATCGAGGTATATGCATGCAAATTGTTAACCAACTGAAAGAGAATGTATAGATTAGTACTTACTTTTTTCTTGAGAGAGGAAATACCTTAATTCTATTCATAGACTTAGCCGGGTTCCTTTTTCCACCAGAATCCCATATAAAATTGCTATTCGTAGACTGTAGTAGCAATCCAATTCATGATTCAGCAATGTCCAACTAAAGCCACTACACTAGTATGGCCTGCAAAATACAAAATTAAGAGTTAGCCTAATACCACCACCATCCCAAAAGCAACAAAATCACACTTAATCTCCACCGCCACCGCCACCAACACCACCACAAACAATAAGAACAACCATTATCGATATCTCCAATTTTATCATTCCTACCAGAACCACCAAAATCGATCAATTGAAACAATAAAATTGGTTTCCAGAAAGTACAGATCTGAAATCGATCAATTGATATTTTTGATTGAATTGATTTACAAGGATAATGATATACTTATCTGCTCAATCGTTTTTGATGATGCTAGAATCAGAGCTAGTGACGATGAAGACGGTGGTGGTGGGTTTGGTTTGATTTTCAATCACAGATCTCAAATTGGTTCTATCTCAAATCTCCCTCTCTCTCACTTTGAGATGGTGGTGGTGGTGGTGGCGGTGGCATTCCCGTTTGTGGTAGAGGCTATAAAAATTGAGGTGGTAGTATGAGAGATGAAAATGGTATTGGGGTTCGACTGATGCTCTATTGGAAGAAGAAGGTGAAATAAGAACGGAAGGTTAAATAAGGAATTTTGGTTGTAAACAAATTCTAATGAAAATTTCGATTATGCCATTAGGGCTATTTGTGAAGTCTGTTAGGGATATTTGTGAAAGCCATCAAAAGGAAGGATATTTATACAATTCCCACTATAAAACCAATAAAGAAATACTGCAAAATCATCTTCCAAATAACTTAGAATTTAAATAAATAAATCTAAAAACATTGCAAGATGAAAATCGTTGGCAATAGCTATGTGTAATCACAATAATTGCTATTCCAAACCCTAATTATCCTTCTCAAACATAAGAATAAATTCTCACGAGAAGTTTCCTAGATAACAAAACGAAGAGACAAACTTGTAAGAAACAAACTCGTAAAGAACATACAAGATGATTTGCCCTTAGAAGGTAGAATCAATCTTTTTCGCACGGATTTATACTAAGAATGGCTACCGAAGGCGTATAAAAAGATTTTCTTAAAGAAGAAAATACAAAGTCATTAACGACCATGCACCGTAGTTCACATAAGAGGATTGTGAACGTTCAAGAATCCCAGAGTAACGCATACTACTTCCCATTCTTGAACTTTCTTCTTTGTGATTCACCAAAAACATTCTTAAAAATCTACAAATGAGCTTAGAAGAGAAGTACTCCAAGAATCCAAGTGCCCAAGTCCAAGAGAAGTGGTACAAGTGAGACGAAAAGGAGAAAAACACTCAAAAACAAGAGACGGGACAAAGACCAATCTTAACTCATCCAAATTCAGGATTTCTCATCACCATTTTGAATAGAATTCAAATAGGAAGAGAATGCAAAAAGAATGAGGTCATTCCGAGTTCGGACGAAGAAGTTACGGCCAAAACAAGTTGTCAAATATTGACGTCTACAGGCCAGTTCGCAAACGGTGTTCGCAAACGGATGTAAAGCTGTTTGCCAACGGTGTTCGCGAACTGAAATCCCTAGATTTTAATTTTAAATGATGGTATGCATACCTGGTATGTGTACTATGAAGGCCAACCATCCCGAACTACTATTTTCAAACCTAAACATTTAAGAACCTTAAACACAAATCAAGTTAGGTAGACATGAACGATACACAAGGTACATGGATCATTATAAGTACTTTAAGCAAATAATAAAAATATAAAGCTTACTCAAGTTTATAGACATACCTTTTTAGAGGAATCCAATCGAATTCTACAGCCTTACCAAAGATTCAAAATCTTACCCAACATAATATGTGTGCCCCAATTCTTGTGCTTCCCTCACCGTATACATAGCAGGGGATTTCTTGGTGAGGATGCACTTCAAACACAATCAAGTTGTGTTGAGGTGAAAAATGTCTTGCTCACCACAGGTGACAGAAACCGACTTTTCCGCAACTATGGATTTTTCACAATCTATAGTCTTTGGCTTATTTCGTTTCTTCTTCCACCAATTCTTGTGTTTCACATTTGAATACTGCCTTCTCCATAGTCATGGAATTTTCAGGGAGATCATTCCTTTTCACACTCAAAGTGTCATTGAATTTCATTGGTACCCACTTCTGAGTGCGTTTGGGAACAACCGGAACCTTCTTCCCATTACTCTCTTATAGATTTCTCGGAAGAGAATTGGATTGATTATTCTTTTTCAAGTTAGTCTCTCTTTCATTGGGAGCATCGGATCTTGTCTTCGTCTTTACAAAGTTATCCTTTTGATAATCATTACGATTCTAAAAAGACTTCATATGACATTTATAGGCAAAACAAGGTTTATCATAGCACTGGTTCCTTTGCCTAAAGGTTGGACGTTTAAAACCTGTAATGTCAAGGGTATTAGCCTTAACATGTGATCTAGGTTTAATCACTTTTTTTACACCAAAACAAGAATATCATGAAGTTTTTCATTCCTTATACGAAAACGACATCTCCTTTCCATGTGACCTTTGTTTCCGCAATAATGACAAATATAAGGAACGTTCTTACCCGGATTCATGTGTGATGTTTTTGGAGGTTGATATACTTTGGTTGATCGAACCTTAACTGTCGTTGAAGGTATTTCACTTTTTCCATCAGTAGAAACCTGAAAAGACGAGGGTACCGAAATACACCACAATCTTTTTGTTTTTCAACCTATAAGTCCTCTTACCGAAAGTGATCGTCTATGGACAGAGTCAAGACAATACAACAAATCGGTATTTACACTTTGTGTGATTTTCTATGGATACAAGATCGAGACAATACGACTACCAAAGTGTGATACTTGATAATAGGTTCGGACTTAACCAAATTCTATAGGATCACTATCAAGTATATGAGATTTAACGTTTGTGTATTTTACTTTTAATTATAATAAACAATTATAATTGCGGAAATATAGAAGTAAAAGACACAACAAGATTTTGTTAACGAGGAAACTGCAAATGCAGAAAAACCCCGGGACCTAGTCCAGAATTGAATACTCTCAGAATTAAGCCGCTATGCAAAATCTACACCAACTTCGTATAGTTGAGACCAAGCAACAACCCTTAGTTCACTTAGTTTCCTCAGTATCCCTGCGCTTCCGACTTCAATGAGTGCACACACTGGAACAATTCCTTTGGATCGTAATCCAAACAGTAAAGGAACAACAAATCTGTCTGGTAACAACTCTTTTGATTCTTTCAAGATAAAGATATCTCAAGTCATACGCAAAGGCTCTTCCGTTTAATCTAATAAACTCCTTTGCCTGGTTAGATCAATCTATCCAATAACTACCAAAGTAGTCAAGTTTAGATTCGCACTCAATCAAAATAAATCTCAAAGAGATATATTTAGAATGTCGATCTCACGCAACTAATCAATCGAATAAATCCGATTCTAGTTGGATCCCAGCCGATCAAGGTTTGTGCACACACAAAGATATGATAACTAAATAAGAAATCTTCTTCGTCTTCAAATCTTCTTTAATCTTCAATAAACACCTGCACAACACCACTTGAATCTCTTGTGTCAATCACACATAAAACAAAGTCTTTTAACAATGGATTATCACAAGATGTCTTTAGATATACAAACGGTTCTAAAGATCTCGTCGATACTTCGATCTAGTTTGAGTGAATCTTATATCATAAGATAAGATTCTCAAGAATAAAAAAACTAGGTGCAATCAAAGTTTCAACAACCATTAGTCAATCAAATCAATCGAAAACTAATAACACTGCAATTATCTAGTTTCCCACCAACGGTACTCGTAGAGCTTCTTGATCCCATAGAAGTCTTTAAACGAGCTGTCGTAAGAGATTTCACATAATTAGGATACTTTCCTCTCTTAATAGACGGCTCCACCAGAAACAACAAGAATGAAGTTTGCCTAGCTCTTAGGATAGTTTGCTAAAAATGCAAACTTAGGTATTTATAGACCAAGGATGTTTGGACACCAAGGAATTTCCAAAACCGAAAATATTCTCAAGATATGCAATGAATAGCAAAATTCAGTTTTCCTAATTCCAATAAATGCTTGTCCGAAATTTCTAAAATCTCTCAATAGAAAATCTCCAATTAGTAAATGCACATTACTAATTTTTATTCTTTAGAGATACGCATTTAATTGCTGGTAATTAAAGCATATAAAACCAAAAACCTTAATTAAAAGATTCTCAATTTATTTCGGCACAGGATCTCCTTGAGTACTAAGGAATATCTTTGAACAATAAATGATAAGAGTTACTGTACATGTTCAAAGTATGTTGACATCTTTTTACTGTGAATCCTTATTCATATTTACATGGATTTACATTCTTGGAATCGGTTATACCACACTTCCAAAAAAGTTTAGAATTGGTCCACCTGTATTCCAAGATTACTATGTGATTGATCAATATCAAATCACATACATGGGTTCAATCGGTTCTACCAATCACTAGGATCGGTTATACCTCAATATGGAAATACTTGTGATCGGTCACACAAGTTACTAGGACCGGTTACATCAGTTACCAGGATCGGTTACATCAATTACCAGGACCGGTTACCATATTCTCATGGTATTGCTTGAGATCGGTTACACCAATTACCAGGACCAGTTACCAATTACAAGGGTCGATTACACAACATCTCTGATCGGTCACACTAATTACTAGGATCGGTCACACCAATTACAAATATCGATTATACCATCTCATGGTGATTACTTAGGATCGGTTACACCAATTAATAAAAACTATTCATACCAAATCATAAGTCAGGCATTGTGATTAGTTATACCAAGATACATAACAAAGTTACGTTCGGTTCTACCATCTCACACATATTGGTAATCCAAAGATTTGCAATGAATAGCCGTACCAATAAGCCTAATGATTTCCCTTTCGATTCATAAAACAAGTTCATGAATGTACTTCCTTTAAACAAATGTAAAACATTGTTTCCTAGGATGAAATCTTCACCATAACCCATTCACATAATCATAACAGTACATACAAGATTATGTCGATGTCATATCTACGAAGTTCAAAAGATAAGCGTTATACTTCATTATCTAATTCCCTAATACTATGATCATATAAATATGACCATGTCACATCACTAGAGTATTATACAATATGTACAGTATATACATCTTTGCAGTTATGTTTTCAATATAGCACGGCTTGAAAGATACGTTAGGAATGAAACAGTTCAAGTCAATATTACTTACCTCAAGAGGAAGGATGATGTTGTCGTTGTAGTTCGCTTCTTCTTCACATTCTTCAGGTCTTCGGAGTAATACTTGTATGTCTCAACATTCTTAGACTTTCTAGTCTAACCTAAACGAAGTTGACTCTAGTATATAATCAAGCGACTTTAGATGAGTTTTGACACACAAAATATGACAACTAAACTTGACATACCAACGCTATGTGAGTTCAACCGAGCTATGCTCTAACAATCTCCCCATTTGTAAATTTTAGTGACAGAACTCTTATTACATATGGATAAACAAATTACATGAGAATTCATTTTACGTACGTTTGATTCCAAGTTTCAACAGCACAATAACCTGCATATCTTCAATCAATAAATGACGTTGTTTCCATTTGAATAATAAAAGCTTATACTCCCCCTAAAGGTGAGCTAGGTAAATATTTAATCCGAACATCTTTGTTATTCCCCTTTTGTAGTTAGAATTACTACACAGCAATATGATATTTTTCTCCCCCTTAGTCAATGTTATACTCTTTCGTTAGATATAACGTTTAAGCACAATTGTTCTTTCATAGTGATTGCAAATCACTTGTTTACTCCATATATTTCTCCCTCTTTTTTGTCACAAAATGACAGAGGTTCGAGCAAATAAAGGACAAACCGAAAGGATCTTACAAATCTAAAAGATTTGTAAACAACCTATAAGAGTTAAGCACGAAGGTTTCACATACCACTTTAGATAATCAACATTAAAACCGAAACTACAAGTAATTTAATTTTAATATGTTATCAAGGAAACAATTGCCCGAAGCAATTTTCCATAATAGTTTAACAAATCGACTAAGAAACTTAATTCCCTTGTTAAACCGATTGCAAACATACAATCGCTTATTTCGATAAGACCAAAATTAAGATCAGATATCACTTTATTTCTCTCATCAGGCTCTAATTATTCAGACAATAACTTAAACCTTTCTCTTTAGACAAGACAAGCACTAGGTTAGTTAACTAGTTTTTTTTGTCATGGCATTCGGTTAGACTTGAATAACCGAATCCTCTAATTTGATAAGTCTAACTAAGATCAGAATTAACTTAGTTTCTCTTATCCGGAATCGATTTGGACTAATCAAATGATCCTGTATTTCGTTAAGCCATAACAATACATACAAACCAAAATAAATTGACTTGCATAATTATTTTCTTAACCGGAAGCAAATGAGACAAACATAGACATTATAGCACCGTAATTGCACCGAATTTCGTTAAGCAAAAATATTTGATACCCAACAATAAAGAAGATACCAAACAATAAGTCAAATAAATTGACATGGTTTTTCTTAACCGGAAATAATTAAATCATACACACACACACATCCATACACAATAATGGAACATATCAATTGTACTGAAATTTTGTTAAGCAAAAGCAAAATATATGCAATATAAACAGGCTTTTCTTAAACAAGAAAACGATTAACTAACAAATTCGTTACCTCAGATTCTGCAGCCTCTTCTCCCCAGAAAGATATATCATTAAGCGCAAGTTCAAGTAAGAACTCTCCCCCAGTATGTTGTCAGCCTCTCGCAAGAACAAAAGAACAACAACAAAAGCAACCTTTACCAGAGAAAGGTTGAATCGGTTTTAACTAATGCGTGCCAATAGCAAAAGTTGAAAACCCGAAACACATATGTTATGATAAACATAACTCATGTAAACATAAATTGATTCAACATATTGTGACTTTTCACATATGAGTTTCAATCGGAACACCTTATGATCCTTTGATAAAGCCTACCAACATGGGCTAGAACTTAATCCCGCTAAATCAAAAAGACACACAAACCATAAGGGTTACATCATATGAGATCGAATATTAAGGTTAATGAAAACCGAAATCAAACATCATAAACCGAATACACATAGCAAAAATATAAACATTCATTCACATGCTATGTAATCGACAACTATCACAAGAAAAATTATAAAGAAATAATTTTAGGATGGTGCTATTCAGCTCCCTATTCTCCACCTCCCTACTCTGCTCCCTCCAATCTAAACCCCACATTTGGGAAATGGTGAACCCCACCTGTACCTGAATGTGATTCAAATCCTAAATGTGTGGTGTAGATTGGAGGGAGCAGAGTAGGGAGGTGAATATCATTTCCGATAATTTTATTCATAAATAATGATAGTTTTATTCAAAATAGACCTTATACAATGATTGAAATAAATCAAAACACTGATGTCTATTTTTCTGGATCAAGTATTATAGCATATAACTTAATCCCTAGTGGTGCTCTGATTGTTCACTGAGGTTTCTTCAGTGTTCAAACTCTTGAAGCATGTCTCGAGAGACTTGTCAGCAACCACCTCTTGCTTTTCAAGCTTTTCGACTTGTTTCTTCATGTCTGCAAGATCAGCTTTTGTTTCATCAATTCTATCCTTCAGCCAATCTTAATTTCGAACCGTTATTATGAGATTGGTTCTTAGTTCTTCAAAACCATGGATATAGTTAATCATACTATCAGAAGGAATCCACTTGGTTTTTGTTGGATCTTGAAGGTTGTAAGCCAACAGACATGACTCATCTTGAGATCCAGTAGAACTAATTTGATATGATCTTCTTCTTCCTTTCTGTATTAATTCCTTGACAATCCTTAACTCTTTGAGCTTCCTCCTTATTTATCTTTGTAATACTGCGAGTTATTAGAGGCATGCTCAAGGATTTAAATAAGAATTAATCAGGGTTTTACAATACAAGCAAGAGAAAGTTTTCTTAAGAAGAGACAACTTTCAGACCGAAAATACAATGGAATTTCCGAAAATATATTAAGAATATATTTGGTTTCCTGTGTCCGAACTTCTCAAGCTGGAAGGTTTATTAAAATTCAAAATTTTCAAATAAAAGCTAATTATGGAAGATCATGATAAAAATAAACAATAATTTTTTAAGACAAGATGGATTCGAAGCTTATCCAAGAATTGTCACAACTTTTCTGATAAAAACACAATAACACGTGGTTTCGTTTTATGTGCTTCCTCATCCCAAAAATTTGAGAACGAATTTGGATGAGGGTACACTTTCTCCATACAACTAGGTTGTATCGGAGTAAGCCTTATCGAGCTTACAACGAGTATCAGAAACATAGTTCATGTTTCTCTTTGGAAGTTTCTGCCCAAAGTATTTTCTCCCAAGAAGATGATCCTTCCTTGATCTAAAGGTATGATCATGAGGAGAAACCGTACTGATGTGAGAATTTTCAGAGATGGATAAATCTCTCTTAATTATGCCAATGAGATTTTCATAAGATTTTCTCATTATAAGGATTTCCTTATTATGCACATCAGTTTGATTGTCTGAAACAATTATTGGAAATCTTCCCTGGTTGTTTCTTTTGGCAGATTATTTCCTTCCCTTTCTTCTGAAAATGTTCTTTATGTAAACAAAGACTGTTTCGACATGAGTGAGGAGGAACCTTTTTCCAGAAGTGATTATCAACTATTTCTTCTGATTTTTTTGATTTGATTTTATCAGTTTGTGGTATATTATGTCTTTCTACTGAGGAAAGATCTTTCAGTTTTTTAAGACAAGAAATTTCTTTTAACACTTTTACCACAGTATTTTGAATAAGTATAAGTTTCATGTCAAGTGACTGAAAGTTGTATTTCTTAAGATATTTATCACGAGATCGGTTCAGAGTTTCCCTTGGAAAAGATTTCGTTTGATCATCAGTAGTTGTAGAAGATGGGTTTTCATTCTCTTCTGACTCGATAGTTAGGTAAACTACCATCATCATGATCTGTTTTAGATGTGATCAAACCAGTCTTGTTATCATAATCTGTAAAAGTCGAGCAAGGACTTTTGGTTTCTTCATCAGAAGAAATTTATAATAGAATTGAAAAAGCGGGGGTCTAACAACCTCACCCAATATTTTGCTTAGCAATCTGTATGGACTAACTCCAATATACTTACAAGAGAATCAACTAGACAGTTAGACTCAATCTTAAGAAAAGTATATCAAAGAGTTATATCTCAATCTCTCAATTCAATCCGCAATCAAACAAATAATAATTTGCGAGCCCTATTGAATATAAGAGAGATAACTTGAACGGTACCAAAGACCAGTGTTCAAGGATCAATCAATTTAAATCAACAACCAAAGGTTGGATTACCCAATTGATCGATTCAACGCACAACCTGTGATATTTCAGTTATATAAAAAAATATAATGCGGAAAAAAATAACACAAACACCAAGAGTTTTGTTAATGAGGAAACCGCAAATGCAGAAAAACCCCGGGACCTAGTCCAGATTTGAACACCATACTGTATTAAGCCGCTACAGACACTAGCCTACTACAAAGCTAACTTCGGTCTGGAATATAGTTGAACCCTAATCAATCTCACACTGATTAAAGGTACAGTCGTGCTCCTTACGTCTCTGATCCCAACAGGATACTACGCACTTGATTCCCTTAGCTGATCTCACCCACAACTAAGAGTTGCTACGACCCAAAGTCGAAGACTTGATTAACAAATCTGTATCACACAGAAAAGTCTATTGAATAGATAAATCTGTCTCCCACAGATATACCTACGAGTTTTTATTCCGTCCTTTGATAAATCAAGGTGAACAGGAACCAATTGATAACCCGGACTTATATTCCCGAAGAATAGCCTAGTATTATCAATCACCTCACAATAATCTTAATCGATTAACGAAACAAGATATTGTGGAATCACAAACAATGAGACGAAGGTGTTTGTGACTACTTTTATATCTTGCCTATCGGAGATATAAATCTCAAGCCAATCTTACGATTGCAATCAAACACGATAGAAACAGCAAGATCAGATCACGCAACTACAGAGAAAATAGTTGGGTCTGGCTTCACAATCCCAATGAAGTCTTTAAGTCGTTAACCTATAGGATTTCTTGAAAAACCTAAGGTTAAAGGAGAATCGACTCTAGCTTATACAACTAATATCACATAGGTGGTGTGGGGATTAGGTTTCCCAGTTTCTAGAGTTCTCCTTTATATAGTCTTCAAATCAGGGTTTGCAATCTAAGTTACCTTGGTAACAAAGAATTCAATATTCACCGTTAGATGAAAACCTGATTAGATTCAAGCTAATATCTTTCAACCATTAGATCGAACTTAGCTTATTATACACAAATGAAATGTAACTTCATTTAGGTTTGAGTAGCCGTACCTAAACGTGTACACTTAGTTGGTTCAACAATAGTTAACCATTGGTTAGCCATATGAGCACTTTCATATCAACCTTATTCATCTTTACCATAAATAGTTCAAGTGACTCAAATGAACTAGTTAGAGAGTTGTTCAATTGCTTAGATCTTACAGAAGTATACAAGACACAATCGAAGCAAAATCGGTTTTGATTCATTCGAATCAATTCATGAACATTACAGCCATGGTTTCCAAAGATTGCATTCCTTATATTATATAAATGTTTTAGTTCATGAACAAACCGATTTTAGAAAGTAACCTACCTAAGTATGCAAACGGGTGCGCATACTTAAGTAACTAGGTTAAGTTTGTTTTTCACTTTCAAACTCCAGCATAAATTCACGGACATGAACTTTCCGCTAATATGCGTACGGGTACGCATACTCACCCGGATTTCCAACAACCGCCAGTACGCGTAGGGGTACGCATACTTTGGGTTCCTGGTTTTGGACTTTTACACAAATGTGAAAACACACTATGTTTATATCCAAAGATGGTTACATGTTCTAAACTCTCATTTCAATCATTGAAACTTTCTTAGAGGATGTTAAAATAGTTGTTATTCACAAACTATTTTCATCAAGGCGATTCTCAAGTTATTGAAATAATCAACATGACTTTCGTCACGAGTAAAGATGAACTTGGCTAAAGCAAAAGCTTACCAACACATATTTCGAGAAATAGATAGGCGAGATAAACTCTGCTCGAAATAGCAAATGTGTATAATTGAAGTCCATATAGCAATACGAGTTTTGTCTCAAAATAGGAGATAGAATAGATAGACTTTTGAGTGATAGATAAGTTCAAGTCTCCACATACCTTTTGTTGATGAAGTTCCACAAGTTCCCTTGAGTAGTTCTTCGTCTTCAATCGATTAATGCCATGGAGTCTAAGGCTCAACTACACTTACTATCCTAATCCGAGACTTAGCTATAAGTAGACTAGAAATCAAGACTTATAGTTTTGGCAACTAAACTTGACAAACAAGCTTGAGATAGAAACGCTTGTGAGTTCGACCGAGCAGTGCTCTAACAATCTCCCCTTTTGTCAAATTTAGTGACAAAACTATCAATACATATGGAATACAAAATAAATAAACTTTGTAGCTTGTCATCCAAATGCTTGATCTCCTTGGTTCTTCAACATTATTCGAAATCTTCGTCACTTCCAAGTACTCCAATGATTCTAAAGGTATTCAATTCAGCATCATCGTTGTTGAAGATCCGTAGTTATAACAATAAGAAAACAATAACTCTCAATCATTGTTATACAATGTCATAGTATTATTACACAACATCAAAGTTCAATTATATCACAACTTCGACAACAATACTATGGTGATATGTATCACTCCCCTTTAGTCAATACTTCATCTCACATGAAAACCACTCCCCTTACATAATGATCCGAAAACCATATGTATTTGTAGTGTGAACTACAAATTAATTCTCCCCCTTTTTGTCATAAAATTGGCAAAGGTACGAAAATTAGTGGGATCCTAATGAAATCTCCATAGAGATATTTCATGACCAAAAGAAAAGCAGATATCAACTTTTTAGATGCAATCACATAGCCAAAACTAAATGTATTCATCAAGGAGTTTATAAAGATACAAGATAACCCCTATAATATTCCACAGCCGCACTCCCCACAAAGATTTGGCAATTAAGCACAAGTTCAATTAAGAACTCTCCCCCATAAAGTGTCATTTTCGAAAGAACAACAAGAGCGACCTTACTTTCACAAGGAAAGAATGATTTATTTGGACATTAACAAATCACATAAGAATATGAATTTGTATCCAAAAATCTCAATTAAATTAACCACAAGAGAGCCCATGATTAATTTAATCGGAAATGCTCACATAAGAGAACTTATGGAGCCGCACAGTATTTACATAAGAATATGGACCAGGGAAGATCAATACTGCGGAATAAACAAAGATTCATTCTATTTTCATCACTATTTGGACAATGACATATAATAGATTTTAATCTTTGTAAACAAAAGTTCATCCTATCTTCCATCAATATTTGCATAATGACATAATAGGCTTAACTATTGTTTGTCAAAAGTACATTCAATCTTTTATCAATACTTGCATACTGACATATGAAAGACTTAACTTTTGACCACGTATGGGACAATCCAAGTTCACGGACGCAAACACACATATCCCATAACAAATTGCAATATATAAAACCATAAAGATTAATACTGCAAAATCATCTTCCAAATAAACTTTAGAATTTAAATAAATAAATCTAAAAACATTGCAAGATGAAAATCGTTGGAAATAGCTATGTGTACTCACAATAATGGCTATTCCAAACCCTAGTTATCCTTCTTAAAACATAAGAATAAATTCTCATAAGAAGTTTCCTAGACAAAATATGACAACTCTTAGAGAACATTATTTGAAAAACATCAGACATGGCCAGCAACCAGAGAGCGAATATTGACGAGTTCATCAGTTGCTTTCTTCAGTTCGTTTTTTCAGAAATTCAAGATTCTTTGTTGCAATTCCAAGTTGTTCACGTACGACCTCAAAATCTCGAAGAAGATTTCCTACCAGTTGTGATTACATCTGAACTGGTAGTTTGTTTTCATGATCAACAGCATGATAGCAGGTTATGAAAACAGGGTTCCTGTGAAACTCGATTGCCTTGCCCTTCTCAACTTCGTCTTCCTTGTTGCATCCATCCATTGTGCACACACACAAAAAATCAGGGGAACTTTTTGACGTTACGGAACGTGTATGTATCAAAAAGAGCATGATACATATATATATATATATATGAGTGTTTCATAGGAAACCCTAGGGTTACTCGTATATGTTCCATACGGTTCAGGTGTATGTGCACTTATGGTTACAAACTTAGTACAAGACCAAGAGAGTAATGGAGCCAAATTTAGAAGTAGTCTTGATAAAACTCAAAGCCACATTCTAAACAAATTGACGACAGCCTTAGTTCAAAAGAACAACTAATTGGTCAATGGGAAGAGGAAAAAAATCCTTCAAGGCAATCAACAAAGAAATATTCTCAAGAGTGAAAGATCAAAAATATTACACCATGTAATGTACTGGAGCAAGTCTCAACAGTTTTATGATCATTATTACGTAAGGGGAAAAGATAATGAAAAGAATAATATAACAACGACTACTTTCTCAAGACAAAAGATCTTCTTGAGAATTATGAGCATCCTCCCACAGTTACAAGGAGGATGCTACATTGAGCAGTCAAGTTGTATTTTGATAAGCATTTTGCTCATCAAGAATATTGACTTCTTCTCTCTTTCCTTCATGAAGATTTTCATAAAAATCAATAGGGTTAGTCGAAAGAGATTTAAACAGAGGAGAAGAAGATATACCTGAAACTCCTGCTTTCCTTGCCTTCTTAATGCTCCATTTGAGTCTGTTTATACTTGTCTTGAGCTCCGAGACTCGATTATTGATATGAATGAAGTCTGGAGCAAACACCTTGGATTCAAGGCTTTCTTCAGAGAGAGAAAAGGAGTTTGAACCTTTTTTATTCACCTATGACTTTTTCTCTTCTCAGAGTAATTTAAAGAGTCAGTTGTCCACCTGACGTTCTTTCTTCTACAGTTGTAGGCGTTTTTTTGTCTCAAAATCATAATCGAGAATTGGCTCATCACAGCATTTTTCTTGATTGCAGACAATTCCTTTTACTCCAGCTAGATGAGAGACAGGTTTAATTACTTCCTTAGACATCCATACAAGAATGTTATGAAGTTTTTCATTCCTCAGTCGGAAACGACATCTCCTTTCAAGGTGTCCTTTGTTTTCGCAATAATAGCAGTTAAAGGAATTGTTCTTGACTGTTCTCATGAAAGTTGATTTCGAAGGTGGACAATCCTTGTTCCTAGGAACATCAGCTGTTGAAGAAGGTTTTTCACATGGAGACTTGTCATTAGCACGGACAAAATTGATCTTACTAGTACTTGGAGCGTCTATTCCTTTATAGCCCAGACCACGTGTATCACGATGTTCTTTACATGATCCCAGCATAGAAGATAATTTCTTAGAGCTAGAATTGAATCTTTTCAGATTCTCTTCTAGTGAATTTACCTTATCAAGAGTAGCAACAAGATCAGTCTCCAAAAGTTTTTCTTTGGCGAGAAGACTAATTTCTCTGTTATTGAAACATTTTTGTTGAGAGTCGTATCTTGCTTCAGATTCTGCAAGTCTTTCTTGCAACACAAAAAGATTTCAAAAAAGATTATCACATTCGGACCTTTTTGAGCATACATCTTCTTCTCGATCTTTAACGGTAGATTGTAAGAGTTTATACCCACAATCATAACCTTTAAAGAGTTTTCTAGGTTTTCTGTTTTCTTGACAAAGAGGTGCCAGATATTCACCCAAGCAAGCTGTTGACTTCTTTTCTTTTAAAACATGGTGAAAGAGCTTGATATATTGAGAGACTTCCTCATCAATACTTTGTCCTTCTTCGGAATCACTATCATCTGAAAGATCATCCAACTGTTCATCAAGACATTTTTCCCAGTTGAACGCAGATTCAGTCAAAGGAGCGGACAAAGGAGATTTCTCAGAAGTCTAAAGATTTTAATCCAAATCAGAGTGACTCTGAACTGCTGTTACGTTATCAGAGATAACACTTCTGTCCATAGAGTCAGGTCGCTATAAACACAGACTTATGAGGTCTTAAACGTGTTTGCCTGCTATAATACCAATTGAAAAAGCGGGAGTCTAACAATTTCACCCAATATTTCGCTTAGCAATCTGTATGGACTAACTCCAATATATTTAAAAGAGAATCAACTAGACAGTTAGACTCAATCTTAAGAAAAGTATATCAAAGAGTTATATATCAATCTCTCAATTCAATCCGTAATCAAACAAATAATAATTTGCGAGCCCGATTGAATATAAGAGAGATAACTTGAATGGTACCATAGACCAATGTTCAAGGATCAATCAATTTCAATCAACAACCAAAGGTTGGATTTACCAATTGATCGATTCAACGCACAACCTGTGATATTTCAATTATATAAAAAAATATAATGCGGAAAAGAAATAACACAGACACCAGAAGTTTTGTTAACGAGGAAACCGCAAATGCTGAAAACCCCCGGGACCAAGTCAAGATTTGAACACCACACTGTATTAAGCCGCTACAGACACTAGCCTACTACAAAGCTAACTTCGGTCTGGAATGTAGTTGAACCCTAATCAATCTCACACTGATTCAAGGTACAGTCGTGCACCTTACGTCTCTGATCCCAACAGGATATTACGCACTTGATTCCCTTAGCTGATCTCACCCACAACTAAGAGTTGCTACGACCCAAAGTCGAAGACTTGATTAACAAATCTGTATCACACAGAAAAGTCTATTGAATAGATAAATATGTCTCCCACATATATACCTACGAGTTTTTGTTCCGTCTTTTGATAAATCAAGATGAAAAGGAACCAATTGATTACCCGGACTTATATTCCCGAAGAAAAGCCTAGTATTATCAATCACCTCACAATAATATTAATCGATTAACGAAACAAGATTTTGTGGAATCACAAACGATGAGACGAATGTGTTTGTGACTACTTTTCTATCTTGCTTATCGGAGATATAAATCTCAATCCAATCTTACGATTACACTCAAACACGATAGAAATAGCAAGATCAGATCACGCAACTACAGAGAAAATAGTTGGGTCTGGCTTCACAATCCCAATGAAGTCTTTAAGACGTTAACCTACAGGGTTTCGTGAAAAACCTAAGGTTAAAGGAGAATCGACTCTATCTTATACAACTAGTATCACACAGGAGGTGTGGGGATTAGGTTTCCCAGTTGCTAGAGTTTTCCTTTATATAGTCTTCAAATCAGGGTTTGCAATCTAAGTTACCTTGGTAACAAAGCATTCAATATTCACTGTTAGATGAAAACCTGATTAGATTCAAGCTAATATCTTTAAACCGTTAGATCGAACTTAGCTTGTTATACACAAATGAAATGTAATTTCATTTAGGTTTGAGTAACCGTACCTAAACGTGTACACTTAGTTGGTTCAACAATAGTTAACCAATGATTAGCCATATGAGCACTTTCATATCAACCTTATTCATCTTTACCATAACTAGTTCAAATGACTCAAATGAACTAGTTAGAGAGTTGTTCTATTGCTTAGATCTTATAGAAGTATACAAGACACAATCGAAGAAAAATCGGTTTTGATTCACTCGAATCAATTCATGAACATTATAGCCACGGTTTGCAAAGATTGCATTCCTTATTATATAAACGTTTTAGTTCATGAACAAACCAATTTTAGAAAGTAACCTACCCAAGTATGCAAATGGGTACGCATACTTAAGTAACCGGATTGAATTTGTTTGTCACTTTCAAACTCTAGCAGAAATTCACGGACGTGAACTTTCCGCCAGTATGCGTACGGGTACTCATACTCACCCGGATTTCCAACAACCGCCAGTACGCGTACGGGTACGCATACTTTGGGTTCCCGGTTTTGGAATTTTACACAAATGTGAAAACACACTATGTTTATATCCAAAGATGGTTACATGTTCTAAACTCTCATTTCAATCATTGAAACTTTCTTAGAGGATGTTAAAATAGTTTTTCTTCACAAACTATTTTCATCAAAGCGATTTTCAAGTTATTGAAATAATCAACATGACTTTCGTCACGAGTAAAGATGAACTTGGATAATGCGAAAGCTTACCAACACATATTTAGAGAAATAGATAGGCGAGATAAACTCGACTCGTAATAGCAAATGTGTATAATTGAAGTCTATATAGCAATACGACTTTTGTCTCAAAATAGGAGATAGAATAGATAGACTTTTGAGTGATAGATAAGTTCAAATCTCCACATACCTTTTGTTGATGAAGTTCCACAAGTTCCCTTGAGTAGTTCTTCGTCTTCAATCGATGAACGCCGTGGAGTCTAAGGCTAACCTACACTTACTATCCTAATCCGAGACTTAGCTATAAGTAGACTAGAAATCAAGACTTATAGTTTTGGCAACTAAACTTGACAAACAAGCTTGAGATAGCAATGCTTGCGAGTTCGACCGAGCAGTGCTCTAACAAGAATCATTAGTCAGAGTCATAGGATGAATCTCTTGATCTTGAGTAAGAGATTTACCAAGAGCTTCTACTTTGACAGTGAGATCCATATTCTCTTTGGCTAGAATATTTAATTGAATGTCTTTTTTTATGATCTCTTGCTTAAGAAGAGTTGACTCTGTCTTTAATATTAACATCTTTGTAGATAGAGATCTTATAGGCTTAGGAGTTTTACCAACTCTTTATCAGCATCTTCTTTTCTATCAGAGATAAACTCAGATGTACTCTTAATTTTCGTAACTCATGGATCATGAGTAAACGAAGGAGTAACATCTTCCACTTTTGAGTATTCGTACTCTTGCATAACGTTAACTGAATCTTCAAGTAGATTCAATTCTTATAGATTGGATCGCACCAAACAAAGATTGTTAGATCGTGTTTGCCTGCTCTGATACCAATTGAAAAGACGAGGGTACCCAAATACACCACAATCTTTTTGTTTTTGAACCTATAAGTCCTCTTACCGAAAGTGATCGTCTATGGACAGAGTCGAGACAATACAAAAAATCGGTATTCACACTTTGTGTGATTGTTTATGGATACATGATCGAGACAATACGACTACCAAAGTATGATACTTGATAATAGGTTCGAACTTAACCGAACTCTATAGGATCACTATCAAGTATATCGGAGTTAACATTTGTGTACATTACTTTTAATTATAATAAATATTTATAATTATGGAAATATAAAAGTAAAAGACACAACAAGATTTTGTTGAGGAAACTGCAAATGCAGAAAAACCCTGGGACCTAGTCCAGAATTGAATACTCTCAGAATTAAGCCGCTATACAAAATCTACACCAAATTTGTATAGTAGAGACCAAGCAACTACCCCTAGTTCACTTAGTTTCCTCAGTATCCCTGCGCTTCCTACTTCAATGAGTGCACGCATTGGAACAATTCCTTTGGATCGTATTCCAAGCAATAAAGGAACAACAAATCTGTTTGGTAACAACTCTTTTGATTCTTTCAAGATAAAGATATCTCAAGTCATACGCAAAGGCTCCCCCGTTTAATCTAATAAACTCCTTTGCCTGGTTAAGTCAATCTATCCAATAACTACCAAAGTAGTCAAGTTTAGATTCACATTCAATCAAATTAAATCTCAAAGAGAATATTGAGAATGCCAATCTCACGCAACTAATCAATCGAATAAATCCGATTCTAGTTGGATCCCATCCGATCAAGGTTTGTGCACACACAAAGATATGATAACTAAATAAGAAATCTTCTTTGTCTTCAAATCTTCTTTAATTTTCAATAAACACCTGCACAACACCACTTGAATCTCTTGTGATAAATCACACACAGAACAGAGTCTGTTAACAATGGATTATCACAAGATGTCTTTAGATCTACAAACATTTCTAAAGATCTCGTCGATACTTCGATCTAGTTTGAGTGAATCTTATATCAGAAGAGAAGATTTTCAAGAATAAACAAACTAGGTGCAATCAAAGTTTCAATAACCGTTAGTCAATCAAATCAATCGAAAACTAATAACACTGCAATTATCTAGTTTCCCACCAACGGTACTCAATGAGCTTCTTGATCCCACAAAAGTCTTTAAACGAGCGGTCGTAATAGATTTCACCTAATTAGGATACTTTCTTCTCCGAATAGACGGCTCCACCAGAAACAACAAGAATGAAGTTTGCCTGACTCTTAGGATAGTTTGCTAGAAATGCAAACTTAGGTATTTATAGACACCAAGGAATTTCAAAAACAAAAAATATTCTCAAGATATGCAGTGAATAGGAAAACTCGGTTTTCTAATTCCAATAAATGCTTGTCCAAATTTTTTAAAATCCCCAATTAATAAATGCACATTACTAATTTTTATTCTCTAGAGATATGCATTTAATGGCTGGTAATTAAAGCATATAAAACCAAAAACCTTAATTATAAGATTCTCAATTTATTTCGGCACGAGATCACCTTGAGTACTAAGGAATATCTTTGAACAATAAATGATAAGAGTTACTATACGTGTTCAAAGTATGTTGACATTTTTTCACTGTAAATCCTTATTCATATTTACATGGATTTACATTCTTGGAATCGGTTATACCACACTTCCAAACAAGTTTAGAATTGGTTCACCTTTATTCCAAGATTACTATGTGATTGATCAATATCAAATCACATACATGGGTTCAATCGGTTCTACCAATCACTAGGATCGGTTATACCTCAATATGGAAATACTTGTGGTCGGTCACATAAGTTACCAGGACCGGTTACATCAGTTACCAGGATCGGTTACATCAATTACCAGGACCGGTTACCATATTCTCATGGTATTGCTTGTGATCGGTCACACAAGTTACCAGGATCGGTTACACAAATTAACAGGACCGGTTACCAATTACAAGGGTCGGTTACACAACACTCTATGATCAGTCACACCAATTACTAGGATCGGTCACACCAATTACAAATATCGATCATACCATCTCATAGTGATTACTTAGGATTGGTTACACCAATTAATAAAAACTAGTCATACCTGAAAAAGAGGGGGTCTAACAACCACACCCAATATTTCGTTTAGGCAATCTATATGGACTAACTCCAATATAATTTCGAGAGAATCAACTAGACAGTCAGACTCAATCAAGGAAAATATATCCAAGAGTTATATCTCTGTTTCTCAATTTAATCAGCAAATCAAACAGATAGAAATCCGTGAGCCTGATTATTATAAGAAAAACTTGAACGGTACCAAAGACCAATGTTCAAGTGTCAATCAATTTCAATTAATAACCAAAGGTTGGATTTACCAATTGATTGAACTACGCACAACCTGTGATATTTCAATTATATAAACAAATATAATGTAGAAAATATATCACACAGACACCAGAAGTTTTGTTAACGAGGAAACCGCAAATACAAAAAAAACCCGGGACCTAGTCCAGATTTGAACACCACACTGTATTAAGCCGCTACAGACTCTAGCCTACTACAAGTTAACTTTGGACTGGAATGTAGTTGAGTCCTAACCAATCTCACACTAATTAAGGTACAGTCGCGTTTCTTACGCCTCTGAATCCCAGTAAGACTCTACGCACTTGATTCCCTTAGCTGATCTCACCCACAACTAAGAGTTGCTACGACCCAAAGTCGAAGACTTGATAAACAAATCTGTCTCCCACAGAAAAGTCTATTTTAATAGATAAATCAGTCTCCCACAGAAATACCTATGAAGTTTTATTCCGTGTTTTGATAAATCAAGGTGAACATGAACCAATTGATAATCCGGTCTTATATTCCCGAAGAACAGCCTAGAAATATCAATCACCTCATAATAATGTAACTATATGGTAGTAGAACAAGTTATTGTGGAATCACAAAGAATGAGACGAAGAGCTTTGTGATTACTTTTTACATCTTACCTATCGGAGATAACTCTCGAGAAAATCTTAGAGAAGATAGTACTCAATACGATAGAATAAAGTAAGATCAGAACACGCAACTACAGAGAAAATAGTTGGGTCTGACTTCTGAATCCCAATGAAGTCTTTAAGTTGTTAACCTATAATGGTTTTAGGAAAAACCTAGGTTAAAGGAGAATCGACTCTAGTCGCAACTAGTATCACACATGAGGTGTGGGGATTAGGTTTCCCAGTTGCTAGAGTTCTCCCTTATATAGTCTTCAAATCAAGGTTTGATAACTTTGGAACAAAGCAATCAATATTCACCGTTAGATGAAACCTGATTTAAGATTTAAGCTAATATCTTTCCACCGTTAGATGGTCTTTAGCTTGTTACACACAAATGAAATATACCTTCATTTATATATGCGTAACCGTACCTAAACGTGTATATTGAGTTGGCTCAATAACAGTTAAGCGAAGTTATCCATATGAACACTTTTCTCTTAACCATGTTCATCTTAACACTTATAGATCAATTGATAATCAAATGAATCTAATTGTGATACTCATAGAGTTGTTCAATTGTTTATATTCTCATAGAAGTATACAAGACACAATTGAAGCAAAATCGGATTGATTCAAAAGAATCAGTTCATGAACATTTTATCCACGGTTTGCAAAGATTGCATTCCTTAATTTATAAATGTATTTGTTCATAAGTATGAAATCATACTTAACCTATTTAAGAACTTGAACCACTTAAGTTTGCAAACGGGTACGCAAACTTAAGTTCCGGACATTGGTCACAAGCTGACAGTTTGCAAACGGGTACGCAAACTTTAGCTCCGGACCGAACTCAGTTGAAACCGTTTGCGAACGGGTACACAAACTTGGTTCCCGAACTTCAACAGTTAAATCAGTTTGCGAACGGGCATGCAAACTTAAGTACCCTGACTTAAACAGTTGAATAAGTTTGTGAACGGGTATGCAAACTTCTGGTCCTGAATTTCGTCAAAACAGTTTGTACACTAAGTACACAAACCGTAATGTATCCAGACATGGGTTTTAGCCCTTACCTCCCATTTCAATCATTGAAACATTCTTAGAAGACGACAATAGCTGTCTCACACAAATTATTAGCTTATAAGCAATTTTCAAGTGATCGAATGATCAATAAGAAGCATTCCGAGTCTACATCAAATGACTGTCTCACACAAATCATGTAAGATGTTACCAGGTGATTTTCACATGATCATCTTTTGACTTTCGTCAAGAATAATTATGAACGTAGTTAAAGAAATAAGCTTTCTAACACATATTTCGAGAAAGATATAAGCGAGTTAAACTCAGCTCGAAATATAAAATGTGTATAATTTAAAGTCTATATAGCTATACGACTTTGTCTCAATAAGAGATAGAATTGAATAGACTTTTGAGTGATAGATGAGTTCAAGTCTCCACATACCTTTTGTTGATGAAGTTCCACAAGCTCCCATTAGTAGTTCTTCGTTTTCAATCAATGAACGCCGTGAAGTCTAAAGCTCAACTACACATTTTATCCTAATCCGAGACATAGTTATAAGTAGACTAGAAATCAAGTCTTATAGTTTTGACAAGTAAACTTTACAAACAAGCTTGAGATAGCAACGCTTGCGAGTTCGACCAAGCAGTGCTCTAAAAATCTCCCCCTTTGTTAATTTTAATGACAAAACTATCAATACATATGGATTACAAAATAAATAAACTTTGTAGCTTCTCATCCAAATGCTTGATTTCCTTGGTTCTTCAACATTCCTTGAATTCTTCGTCACTCCAAGTACTTCAGTGATTCTGAACGTGTTCAACTCAACATCATTGTTGTTGAAGATCCGTAGCCATAACAATAATCAACAAGATTGTTTTCATATTGTTATACAGTGTCATAATATTATTACACAACATCAAAGTTCAATTATATCACAACTTTGACAATAATACTACGGTGATATGTATCACTCACCCTTAGTCAATACTTCATCTCACAATGAAAACCACTCCCCCTTACATAATGATCCGGACATATGTATATGTAGTGTGAACTACAAAATAATTCTCCCCCTTTTTGTCAATATAAATTGGCAAAGGTACGAAAACTAGCGGGATCATAATGAAATTCTCAAAGAGATACTTCATGACTAAAAGAGAACATATCAACTTTGTTTCGATGATTTCACATAGTCGAAACTTAGTGTATTCATCAAGGAGTTTGTAAATATACAAGCTAACTCCTATAATATTCCACAGCCGCACTCCCCACAAAGATTTGGTAATTAAGCACAAGTTCAATTAAGAACTCTCCTCCATAAAATGTCATTCACTAAAGAACAACAAGAGCGACCTTACTTTTACAAGAAAAGAAGGATTTCTTTGGACATTAACAAATTACATGAGACATGAGTTTGTATCCAGAATACTCAATTAAATTAACCACAAGAGAATCTCAATTATTAATTTAATCAGAAATGCTCAACATAAAAAAACTTACAGAGCCGTACATTACTTTCACAGAGAAGTGGATCAGGGAAAGATCAATACTGCAGAATATTCAAAGATTCATTCTATTTTTCATCAATATTTGCATAATGATACCATAAACTTAATCTTTGACATATATTTCAAAAGTTCATTCTATTTTCTTTTAATATTTGCATAATGACACAATAGACTTAACTTTTAACATATATAGGACAATCATAGTTCACGGACGTAAACACACATATCCCATAACATTATTTGCAATATATAATATGAATAAAGATTAATACTACAAAACCACCTTCCAAATAACTTAGAATTTAAATAAATAAATCTAAAAAAATTGCAAGATGAAAATCATTGGCAATAGCTATGTATAATCACAATATAAGTTATTAGAAACCCTAGTTATCCTTCTTAAAACACAAGAATAAATTCTCATAAGAAGTTTCATAGACATAATATAAACCAACAAGCTAAAAAAAAAAAAAAAAAACTCCTAAACCAACAAAACCGATCATGAACTGAAATCAAATAGCTCTTCTGGAACCCTTACGAGTCTTGAGACCTTTGAGCTTGTGATTGACATCATCCACTGCTTCTTCAGAGAAGATATCCTTATTGAGAAGATCTTTAACATGTGTCTTCATGAGAAAAAGTTCAGAGTTAACCTTTTTCAACTCAGTTCTTAACACGTCGAGAACCTTCATAGTATCAACAAGCTGCAGTTTTGTTTCCTCAAAGTATTTAAGAAAATCATGAACCACTTCGGCCAAAACCATCTCATCATTCTCAACATCTTGATGAGTATAAGCATAGTAGCATGAGACATCAGAATAATCCTTAGGATTTCGAAATTTTATATCATCAACTTCTACTAGGGTTCTTTTCTTCTTCCCTTTGGGCTCGAAACCAATACCTTTATCAAGAAAACCTCTTGCAAAATCACAAGTGCGAGAAGGTGAAGACATTCTTGACAAAAATAAAATAACCTAGAGTACACGTACGTGACTCAATAGGATTGGTATTTAAATGGTTTCTTAGGGAAGGACTTTAGGGTTTCTTCGTGACAATTCAATATGGATACCCGTACGAAAACCAATATGGTCTCCAAAACAAAAACTTAAAAATTGTAAAGTACCTCTTTACAAGGTAAAAAGAATACAGCAAAAAAAATTTGCTACATGAAAATTTTATTTCACAATTTTTTGGCTCAATAAGTTTTATATTCTCACAAGAGGAAAAATTTAGAGCATAAAAGTAGCTCACAAAATGTAAAAATACTATTCCAAGATTAAAAAGTAAACACTCTAAACAAAACAATACTTAGGCAAAGCTATCTGTAGAAAATACTATAGCTATGGACCATAAGAAAATAACTCAACTAATCAGAAATCATTTTACCAATAAGTATATCTGATTATTAGCAAATCTTACTCAACAAGATTTTTATGAATAAGAACTCAACCCTTGTGATTAATTAGCACAAGTATGAGCTTTATGCTCATCAAATGAATATTCTTCAAGGTTAATCCTCTTTTTCCTTCTAATTTTTTGAGGAAACCCTTTTTGATGTGAAAAAGTATCATAAAACTTACTGTCATCAAAATAAGAGACTAAGTTAGAATCCTTTACCAGAGGAAGTTTGTATGGAGGAGTTTGACAGTCTGTTGATAAGATCCTTGTATCCTTCAATTATCATATTAAGGTTGTCCTTCATATCTCCATTGTTGTTTCCGCCTACTGGCATCTTTCTCACATCTTGACCATCAACCTTCATTTTAGGTTGCGAAGGACATTTCTGAAATCTCCTTGACCGATTTATATTAATATTACAATTAGTTCGAATGTTTGATGAGTATATTGAACTAACTTTCCTGCAAGAATTCACATGGTGAGTACTAAAACCGATAGGTTTATACATCTGAATGTCAGTTACACCTTTGAGAATTAAATCTAAGGTGTGCTGAAGTCGACCAAAGTAATTGTCATTCAGCTTCAGTTTGCTCTTCCGTTGAACATGTCATTTTGAATCACAAAAAAAGACATACATTCTGATCACCGGAGTGATTAGAGTGTGCAGCTTTAATAACATCGTTAGAAGATTTCTTCCTTCCATGAGATGTGGTAAATCCTTGATTAGTGGATAAACCAAACACCTCTTTAGCGAAAGGAAGGGTTTGCAATTTAGATTCTGAAGATGTTATCCTTAGAAAAACATGATTAATATTAGTCACGTTTTCTAGAATCACAGCAGTGTCAGAAGTAATTGGTATGACGGACTCCCCAGAACAACCTTTATCTTGAATAGAGAGATTACTCAATAGTTGTTCTATTTCACTGGCATCTTCTTTGAGTTTAGCCTCGAGTAAGGTTCGGGAAGAACATACTACAACATTTTCCTTACGAAGAACCCTTAATTAGAAATCACGATCTTTTACCATACCAACCATTGTATTGACCTTGTGTTTCAGCCTATTGATTTCAACTGTCTGGATTCTAGCAAGTTTTAGAATCGCTACACTCTCTTGGGCTGCTTCCCTTTCTACTTCAAAGTCAGACTCGTCAGTAAGATAATCAAGGTAACACATACCAATACTTGTTTGTTTCGTGTGAACAGCATGTTCATCTATGTGCGAGATTGACAAGTCTTTCTCTTTCATAGAATTCATTGAAACAGGACTTTTATCTCTGGTGATGCGTTTGTCAGAGACAGCATAATTTTCCATAGAGTCGGATTGCTACAAACACAGACTTATGAGATCTTAAACGTGTTTTCCTACTCTGATACCAATTGAAAAAGCGGGGGTCTAACAACCACACCCAATATTTTGTTTAGGAAATCTGTATGGACTAACTCCAATATAATTCCAAGGGAATCAACTAGACAGTCAAACTCAATCAAGGAAAATATATCCAAGAGTTATTTCTCTGTTTCTCAATGTAATCAGCAAATCAAACAGATAGAAATCCGTGAGCCTGATTATTATAAGAAACAACTTGAATGGTACCAAAGACCAATGTTCAAGTGTCAATCAATTTCAATCAACAACTAAAGGTTGGATTTACCAATTGATTGAACTACGTACAACCTGTGATATTTCAATTATATAAACAAATATAATGCGGAAAAGAAATAACACAGACACCAGAAGTTTTGTTAATGAGGAAACCGCAAATACAGAAAAACCTCGGGACCTAGTCCAGATTTGAACACCACACTGTATTAAGTCGCTACAGACTCTAGCCTACTACAAGTTAACTTCGGGCTGGAATATAGTTGACCCCTAACCAATATCACACTGATTAAGGTACAGTCGCGTTCTCTTACGCCTATGAATCCCAGTAGGACTCTACGCACTTGATTCCCTTAGATGATCTCACCCACAACTAAGAGTTTCTATGACCCAAAGTCGAAGACTTGATAAACAAATTTATCTCCCACATAAAAGTCTATTTTAATAGATAAATCTGTCTCCCACAGAAATACATACGAAGTTTTGTTCCGTGTTTTGATAAATCAAGGTGAACATGAACCAATTAATAATCCGTCCTTATATTCCCGAAGAACAACCTAGAAATATCAATCACCTCATAATAACTTAACTATATGGTAGTAGAACAAGTTATTGTCGAATCAAAAAAAATGAGACGAAGAGATTTGTGATTACTTTTTATATCTTTACTATCGGAGATAAATCTCGAGCAAAACTTAGATAATACAGTTGAAAAGACGAGGGTACCCAACTATACCTCAATCTAAAACTTTTCAACCTATAAGTCCTTTCTCCAAAAGTGATTGTCTATGGACTGAGTCGAGACAATACAACTAATCGGTTCACACTTCGTGTGATCGTCTATGGATACGAGATCGAGACAATACGATAACAAGATAACTTGTGTGATTGATTATGGATACAAGATCGAGAAATACAACAACGAAGTATGTTTACTTGATAATAGGTTCGGACTTAACCAAACACAATAGGATTGCTATCAAGTAAATAGGAATTAACGTATGTGTATTTTACTTCTAATTATAATAAAACAATTATAATTGCGGAAATTGAAAAGTAAAAGACACATCTAGATTTTGTTAACGAGAAAACCGCAAATGCAGAAAAATCCCGGGACCTTGTCAAGAATTGAATACTCTTAGGATTAAGCCGCTATAAAAAATCTAAACCAACTTCATATAGTTGAGACCAAGCAACTAAACTTATAGTTCACCTAGTTCCGTCTGTATCCCTGCGCCTCCAACTTGTAATAAGTCACGCACTTGGAACAATTCCTTTTGTTCGTATTCCAAACAGTAAAGGAACAAAAAATCTGTTCGGTAACAACTCTTTTCAATCAAGTGAAATCTCTTTTCAATCTATACTAAGATCCAGCCAAACTTCATTACTTGTTGTTTCTGGTGGAGCCGTCTACTCGGAGAGGAAAGTATCCTAATTAGGTGAAATCTCTTACGACCGCTCGTTTAAAGACTTCTATGGGATCAAGAAGCTCTACGAGTATCGTTGGTGGGAAACTAGATAATTGAAGTGTTATTAGTTTTTGATTTGATTTGATTGACTAACGGTTGTTGAAACTTTGATTGCACCTAGTTTGTTTATTCTTGAGAATCTTCTCTTCTGATATAAGATTCACTCAGACTAGATCAAAGTATCGACGGGATCTTTAGAACTGTTGTTAGATTTAAAAACATCTTGTGATAATCCATTGTTAACGGACTTTGTTCTGTGCGTGATTGATCACAAGAGATTCAAGTGGTATTGAGAAGGTATTTGAAGGCAATAGAAGATTTGAAGACGAAGAAGAATTCTTATTAGTTTTCGTATATTGTGGATTTAGTGCACAAAACTTGGTCGGCTGGGATCCAACTAGAATCAGTTTATCTTTGATAGATCTGATTGATTAGTTGCGTGAGATCGGCATTCTCTATATTTCTCTTTGAGATCTATATTGATTGAGTGCGAATCTATACTTGACTATTTTGGTAGTTATTGAATAGATTGATCTATAAGAGCCTTTGTCAACGACTCATCTTATCTTGTAGCAAGATTGATTAGAGTGGTTATCAAACAGATTCTTCCTTTTCTTTTTGGAATACGATCCAAAGGACTTGCTATTCACATGTGTGACTCTAGAAGTCGAAGGCGCAGGGATACTGAGGGAACTAAGTAGTTAGGGGTAGTCTGCTTGGTCTCAAATATACGAAGTTGGTCATTGATTTTGTATAGCGGCTTAATTCTGAGAGTATTCAAAACTGGACTAGGTCCCAAGGATTTTCTGCATTTGCGGTTTCCTCGTTAACAAAATCTTGTTGTGTCTTTTACATTGTTTTCCGCAATATAATTGTTATTATAATTAAATAAAATACACAAGTACGTTAACTCCGTAATACTTGATATTGATCCTATAGAGTTTCGGTTATTTCCGAACCTATTATCAAGTACACACTTTGTTGTCATATTATCTCGATCTTGTATCCATAGTCAATCACACAAGTTATCTTGTTGTTGTATTGTCTCGATTTCGTATCCATAGACGGTCACACGAAGTGTGAACCCACTTGCAAGAATCAAAAGAGATGTGTTTCAAAACTTAATCCTTTGACTAATATCCGGTCAATAAAAACTGTCTCTTACAGTGACAAGGATTATCTCTCTGAAAGAGACAAAGATCAACTTAAATGGACGCAAACTAATGATTTTGTTAGAGCATTGCTCGGTCAAACTCGCAAGCGTTGCTATCTCAAGCTTGTTTGTCAAGTTTAGTTGATCAAAACTATATTCTTGATTTCTAGTCTACTTATAGCGATGTCTCGGATTAGGATAAAATGTGTAGTTGAGATTTAGACTTCACGGCGTTCATCTTGAAGACGAAAATCTACTGAGGAGAGCTTGGAGGAACTTCATCAACAAAAGGTATGTGGAGACTAAAACTTATCTATCACTCAGAAGTCTATTCTATTCTATCTCCTAATGAGACTAAGTCGTATAGCTATATAAACTTTTACATTATATACATTTGATATTTCGAGCCTAGTTTATGTCGCTTATCTATTTCTCGAAATATGTGTTGGAAGCTTTTAGCTTTAGCTAAGTTCATCGTATACTTGACGAGTTTAGTTGGAGATAATTTATTTGTTGGAAACTAAATATTAAGTCAAAGATGTTCATGTGAAAATTACCTTGAACATCTTACATGATTTGTGTGAGACAGTCATTTGATGTTAACTTGGGAAGTTTTGTATTGATCGATTAATTACTTGAAAATTGCTTGAAGCTAGTGGTATGTGTAAGATTATCATTGTTGTCTTCTAAGAATGTTTCAATGATTAAATGAGAATTTAGAACGACTACCAATACCTGGATATATCACAGTATGTATACTTTGTATGTGCACTATGGAAGTCTAGTTCAAGTCCGGAACTATTGGTTGCGAACCTTGTTTGCGAACTGGTTTACCTGTGAAAAGGTCCGGAACTGTTGTTCGCGTACCCTGTTTGCGAACAGCTAGACAAAGGCCAAGTTCAGAAATGTTGTTCGCGTACCCTGTTTGCGAACGGCTAAACAAAGGCAAAGTCCGGAACTGTTGTTAGCATACCATGTTTATGAACGGCTGGACAAAGCCAAAGTCCGGAACTGTTGTTCGAGTACTCAGTTCGCGAACACAGTGGTCAAGTTCTAAAATCGGTAAAGTGTGATTTTCATACTCATGAACCCAGGTTCGTTTGCGAACTAAAGTCCTTGGATCTTTAATGATTAAGGTATGTGAACTAGTTTTACAAACCGTGGCATTATGTTCATGAATTGGTTCTTGTAAGTACTTTGTACAATTACAAACCAAACCGGTTTTGTTTCAAATGGTTCATATACATATTTCTATGAGATGATGAACATTTGAGCAACTCTCTTGAAGCACATTTAGATTCAATTGATTATTTATCATGTTTGATTGATCATCATATTTGATCTAGAAGTGTTGGATGAATATGGCTAAGTTATAAGTGTTAATATGGCTAACTTCTGTTAACTATTATTGAGCAAACAAGGTATACACGTTTGGGTACGGTTCATCCATATCTAAATATAGGTATATGTCATTTGTATGTATCAAGCTAATACTATCTAACGTTGGAGATTGATTGCTTAGTTTCTAAGCAGACTTAGCTTGAATCTTAAATCAGGAGTTCATCTAACGGTGAATATCAATTGCTTTGTTACTAAGATTTGATTGTAAGCAACCCTGATTTGAAAGACTATACAAGGGAGAACTCTAGTAGCTGGGAAACCTAATCCCGACACGCTTGTGTGTCCTAGTTGTAAACTAGATTCGATTCTCCTTTAACCTAGGTTTTTTCAAAACCATTATTAGGTTAACGACTTGAAGACTTCACTTAGGATTCGTGAAGCAAGATCCAACTATTTTCTCTATAGTTGCGTATTCTAATCTTACTTGTTCTATTGTATTGAGTTTTATCTTCTCAAAGATTTACTCGAGGATCATCTCCGATAGGTAAGATATAAAAAGTAATCACAACAGTTCTTTATCTCAGACTCTTGTGATTCCGCAATAACTTCTTCTGTTAATCAGTTAGGTTATTATGAGGTGACTAATATTTCTAGGCTGCTTTTCGGGAGTATAAGACCGGATTATTATTTGATTCATGTTCACCTTGATCTTTGTATCAAAAGACGGAATAAAAAAAATAAAGGATAGACATATCTTTGGGAGAAAGATTTGTTTATAAGTCTTCGACTTTGGGTCGTAGCAACTCTTAGTTGTGGGTGAGATCAGCTAAGGGAATCAAGTGCGTAGAGTCCTGTTGGGATTCAAGAGGCATAAGGAACACGACTGTACCTTAATCGGTGTGAGACTTGGTTAAGGGTCAACTACATTCCAGTTCGAAGTTAACTTGTAGTAGGCTAGAGTCTGTAGCGGCTTAATACAGTGTGGTGTTCAGATCTGGACTAGGTCCCGAGGTTTTTCTGCATTTGCGGTTTCCTTGTTAACAAAATTTCTGGTGTCTGTGTTATTTTTTTTCCGCATTATATTTTTTTATATAATTTAAATATCACAGGTTGTGCGAAGTTCAATCACAATTGATAAATTCGACCTTGTTTGTTGGATAGAACTTGATTAACACTTGGGTATTGGTCTTTGGTACTGTCCAAGTATTTCTCATATCAATCAGGCTCACGGATTTCTATCTGTTCGATTTGTTGATTGTATTGAAAAAGAGATAAAGCTCTTTGATATACTTCTTGATTGAGTCTCACTTTTAAGTTGGTGCTCTCATAATTATATTGGAGTTTAGTCCATACAGATTGTCGAACGAATTATTGTGTGTGGTTGTTATACCCCCGATTTTTCAATTTGGATACCATCGTCTTTTCAAAAATTGTAGGAAAAAAGAAATTAATCATAAAAACAGAAATAGAAAACAATAAACCGATCAAAAATCAAATTAAAAACAGTAACCAAAAGATGAAAAGATGAACAAACGTAAAAAGATCGATAAAAAATCCAGAATTAATGAAAAATCAATATAAAAAACAAAATCGAAGAAAAAGAATTAATAAAAGACACGGTAACCAAAGATCAAACATTAACCTGGAAAAAAAGAATCGTCGTCTTTAGTTTCAGAACACTCAAGACGACTATCTCTCTGTCCTGAAACTCTCAAATCTGAAAATGAGAAATTTTCCAAAATAGAATTTTATATATGAAACAGATTAAAAGGGTATTAAGGGCATTACGAAAAAGCTTTTCATTTTTCTGAATCGGTAGAATTTGGACCAACTCGTCTAATTTTTGGACCAAATTGTCGGGACGGGAAATATTTGGACTAATTAGTACCGGGCTTTAGAGTGGAGGACTAGAGCATCCAATGCCTAGGAAAAAGGGGATTAAACGATTACTTCTACAACCCGTTTAGACATGCTGGTTTAACTCATCGAAACACAAAAAGTCATCATCTCCGAACAAACTACCACCATACGAGTCCTCACTGAAGCTATCGCAAAAACAGTAACCCAGATGAGACAAACCCACGCCCTTACACCACTCTCCCAGCATGGAAACTAAATCCCTTATACACGCCACTACTGTCCATGTGCAATATGAGCCTTCAAACCAGGAAGATACACCAGACTCATCGGTACTAGATCCAGCGAGAGAGAGAAGCCGCGACATCACCTTAGGGCAGTTCCTATGGCAATGGACAAACTAATTTTTTTGTTGAGCCACGTGGATGAACAAACAGGTTTCTCCACTATGGGAAACCAAGGCAAAATGAACAAATCTGATATTTTAGGGTCCCACTAGTGATTTTATTAATATAAACTAATAAGAGTTGTGTCCCACTAGGGATTTTATTAATATAAACTAATAAGGGTTGGGTCCCTCAGGTTATTTAACTAATAAAATAAATAATAAAAAATAAACCCTAAATATAATAACCGGGTTTTGGAGAGAGAAAAACAAGAGGTGTTTTGCTTCAAACGCTGGCGTTTTTCCTTCCAACTCCAGTGTTGTTCCTTTCAACTCCGCGTTTTTCATTCCAACGCCCGGCCTTCCACCACGCGCGCGCTACATGATCCAACTCACTCAACAAACCTCCAATTTGTTGGTTTGTACATCCATTTTTTTATGTTTGTTGAGTCCATAATGGGATCAAAATAAACAAACTTCAAGTTTATTGAGTCCATAAGAAGTGCTCTTACGGCCTTGATCTCTTGAACGCGTGTACATTACCAGTGGACCAAAGATCTCGGTCTTCAATACTGAGTTCGTTCAAAAGTGCTTTTAAAACATACATGACATGAAGGAAATGAAGGAAAAAATCTAGCTCCCTCCAATTCCAAAATCAGCAGAATATGGACATGAAAAAATATACAGGACATGTACATGGTCCTAGCCTGTTATCCTTACAGAAACAATATAGAATACAAGTTATAATTTAGCCAAATGATCCCCATGTATCATAGGATCATCAAAGGTTTGTCCATATGATCCTTAGGGAAATTCCTATGGGAATCAACAAACCCATATCTTTGTTGAGCCAGGTGGATGGACAAACTGGTTTTTCCACTATGGTAAAGCACTGGGCGTCAGATAACTAAGCGCGCGACTGAGAGACAAACGCTGGAGTTTGTAGGTAAAGCGCCAGCGTTGGTATAACAAGCGCTGGCGCTCAAAGCTTCAACGCGGTGCTTCATATGACGCTGGCGTTTGTAGAAAAACGCCAACGGGTAGTTTTTTAAATTTAAAAATTCACTTTTTACCTCTATAAATTACCATCAATTTCAAACAATTCACTCACACCAAAATTCACTTCTCTTGAATTTTCTCTTCTGTCAAAGAGCGCGTTGAATGGAAGATACGTCAAATGAAGATAACCAGGAGGCCAAAACTTGTACTCGATTTTTATTGAAGTTGTTTAGTACGTTTTATTATTGCCTAAGTTTATATCTTGTAAAAGAATTGTCATCAATGAATGAAAATATTTAGATTTTAAAATAGAGATTTCCACTTCAGATTAAGCGAAATTTATTACAATTTAGACTTGCAAATAACATCAAACTACATTTTAATAAACCACAACAAAAACATCAAACTACATCAAATCCAGCGACATTCTCTTTGTAGAGTTCATAACATTCAAAATGCTTAAACTCTCTTCCGCTTTTTTCAGTAAACTTGGTCTGAGCGATGGTTTTCTATAAAACAGATAAACAAGTTCAGATATTTATGATGCAGTTGATCAGTGAGGACAAAGGTAAGATACTCACCAGTTCTTCATTTGATAATCCAGAATAGCTACGGTGAACCATCCACAAAACTTCCGTATAATGTTTGACTTCCTTAGTGATGAATGCAATTCTTAGTTCTAGGATCTTAGTGTTTCTTATGGTTTCGTTCCGCGATGCTACAAAATGTCCCAATACTCTTTCCCAGAAATAGTCACTGTTCATTGGTCTCATCAAACGATGTATCCAACATCGAACAAGAGTAACATCTTCTTTCATTGTAAAGACCGGGAGCGGCATTCGAGTGCAGTAACGATGTGCTTGAGATGGACCATCTTTTAGAATTCTAAAACACGCTTCGTAACGAAAAGGTTTGCCATGAGCTTCCTCCCAATTATCAAGAGCTGTTTGGATCACTTCATCTTCAGTTACACCGATGAACTTTTCTCGATCAATTTCCATTACCAGAGCAACAAATGGCTGGACTTAAAGCCTAATAGATTCAAAACGAGCACGCAATCGACGAGCATCTCGGTTTCCTGGGTTTCCCGTCAGTGAGACGAACATTGAAAAAACGTTCTCCCAAAAATAAGTGTCTTGATTAAAGGCCATACCAGTGATTACCCGATGAAAAAAATATGCTTTGCATATAGTTATATCCTCTTCTTCAGTAAACTTGGGACCACGATTTCTAACAGACATTTCTGGAGAGTGAGTGATAGACGCATTTATGTGTCTATTTTCATCTCTATTGTGTATATTGTTAGTACCCATTTTTGTACTTATTATGGTGTTTTATGTGTTTGTAGGTATTTTTGGGTAATAAACATTTTTGGAAAAATCGGCTCGAAAAGTTGTCTAAAGGCACCCAAGGGACATTTGTTATTCGGACTCCAGCAGCGGATAAGGGGCACCCCCTTCTCCTTCACGTTCAAAAACAAAAAAAAAGGCGGGAAAATGATGTTTATCCCTGGCAGATTCTCAATCAGATTTTTGGAGTCATTTCAGAGAGACTAAAGGGATGGAATTGATTGGGATCATTCCTAGGACCCATAGAAACGTGGTATGGTCTTTGGTTTTGACCAGAATTGGCTAGAATTCAAGTGTAGAGCAAAACATGCGTGATATTCCCGTAAGATATTTTCAGAATTTTTGGTAATTTTGGGAAGTTTTCTTGTGGCTTCTGCGTGCCTAACTTATTCTGGGACGTGAAGGAATGTTCCTGGTGTGTGCAACACGATATTAGACGCGTAATTAATCAAAAAATGGAAATTATTCTTTTTCATGCATGGGAGTAAATGAGAATTATTTTGTGTAATTGACGCGTGATTTTTAGGCTTTTGGTGTATAAATAGAGTCACAAGGTTCCATAGAAGGGTTGTCGAGAGTTTGGGGGTCGAGAGTAGAGCTCAGGAGGCGTGAATCAAGAGTTTTCAGAACTCTGTTGTTGTTGCTGCTGCTGCTCGTGAAGAACAGGGAAACAGCGACGGTTTCTTCAACTGGTTGTAACAGTTTCTTCAACTGGTTTGCAACATTTATCTTCGTTGTAACAGTTTCTTCAACTAGTTTGCAACATTTATCTTCATTGTAACAGTTTCTTCATCCTCTTCTGCAACATTTATCTTCAGATTTGTAACGATTATCTTCATCATAACAGTTGAGAGTTGAAACAGTCGGTCTGTAACGCACCTGTGCTGTTGCAGATTTCCTGTTTCATTATTTTCTCTTCTTGTAAACACTTTTTGAGCCATGAATACATATTTTGAGTGTGTTTTCGACATGATGAGTTAAACCCCAACACTGGGACGACGGAGGAGGCCGAACTTCATACATGGTAAATTTATTTTTATTCTTTTTATGACTTTTGCATTAAAATTAATTGAAATATGATTTGATTAAATTGGTTGTCATTTGATTAGATGGGTCATGCTTAGCTTAGGTGATTTGATGTCCCATGCTTAACATTTACAATCAATGTTTTGAGAATCTACCTTGGCAAAAAATAGAGTCCATGTTTATATTTCTTGAGCTAAAATTGTTGAGAATAAATAAGTGAACCTTATGTTATGAAGATTGGCTAAATCCTTAGTTCCAGTACCTCTTGCACCAATTGTAATATTATTGTATATTTTTATTAAATTTAAAAACTCGAATCTTCACAAGTCTCAACGAACCTTTTACTATAACAAAGTTGAAATTACATCAGTGAGAGAGATCAAGAGTTTTAGAAAAAAAGAAGAAGAAGAAGATGTGATTTTAGAGATGTGAGGAAAGAAATTTATAGGTAGAGAAACAAAATCGAGTCATTGGAAATTTAGCCGTTGGCGTTTGAAGTAACACCGCGCGCGGCTTTCCTTTAAGCGCCCGTTTGAATATCATATGAGTTCGCGGCTTTCCTTTACTGCAAGCATTGTGGATATGGAGATCACGAATACAAACATTTTCCACAAAGAATCAGTGCATGCTCAAAGCCCGATTGCAAGACTTTTATGCATTTGCGGACTTCTTATGAAGAAGACACATATGGAAGGCATTTCTTGGAATGTCCTAAGTGTTTTTTGGTGGAGTGGGCTGATTGAAGTTGAAGGACAAATCGATTCACTATGGTATTATGTTATTTAATTTGTTGTTTATTTTGTGTTATTACGATTATCTAAAACCATCAATATCAAGTAATTTAAATTTTTCCTCCATTAAACATTGCACCAAAAATTTCATAAATAAAAACATACTGCATTGAACACCCACATCATAAATGAGAATAAAAGAAAAACATTAAATTACAACAACTACTACATAGGCGTCAATTCTCGGCGGGTGGTGGAATTCCTAGGGCGATGTAGGGATCGTATCTGTTGAGCACCCTAAGAATGTTGAAACAGGCATAGAAGTCGAAAGGACGACCGCGATGAGATGCTTGCCACATTGCTAGAGTTCTGGGCAACACTTCATGTTCGGCTTCACCGTTGAGCTTATTTTGGTGATTCTCCATTAGTTGGGCGACGAACTCCAATACATTCATACTAATTACACTAAAAAGATGCTGCAATCCGTGAGAATCACGCCCATGGATGTTCCCAGTTTCAGCGGTGAACATTCTGTAAACTTTCTCCTAGAAAGTTTCGGTCGAATCGGCTACATTACTCATGACAGCATCTTGTGTGTGAAAAACAAAGGCTCTACAAATAGCTAAATCCTCTTGTTTAGTGAATCTAACACCACAGACTCTGGGAGGCATTTTTGTAGATGATTTGAGAGGGAAGAATATGTAGAATGTGTGAATTTGGAGTTAAAATGAGGAGTATTTATAGAACTCAAAAATTATAGCCGTTAGATCACAAGAGTTTCTAGCCGTCCAGATTCAGCCATTGGCGCTTCTATGACAAACGCGCGCTTTAATGTAGAACGCGCGTTTCCAAGAAAAGCGCCGGCGCTTGTGTCTCAAATGCAAGCGTTTGAGGAAAGCTCGCCCGGCCTATCATTAATCGCTCGCTACATCATCCAACTCAATGAACAAACCAACAAATTTGTTGGTTTGAACATCCATTTTTCATGTTTATTGAGTCCATAGTGGGAGCAAAATCAACAAACTTGATAGTTTGTTGAGTCCATAGGAACTGCTCTTATCCCTATATATATATATATATATATAGTCAATAACCTCCAAGTAGAGGGAACAAGTTGTACCCTACTAGTTCTTCATGATGGAATGATCTCTTCTACTCCAAGAAATCCATGTTTGGTTTAGTCTTAACTATCACTTGGGTGTATGTAGTCTAGATCTTAGCAATTATAGCAATTTCCTACAAAGTGTATATTAGTTGTTTTCTTCAAACTCATAGCTATTTTCTCTTACAACAAAGCATTTTGCCTCTTCTGGACCTATAGTTAACCTAGATGAAGCTTTGGCCTGTGTACATTTCCCATTTTCATCAAGTAGGATTGGTCCTGCTCCATATTTACCTGTAATATAATCACAAGAAGCATTAATCAACATAAGTTTCATATCTTTCTCATACAGCTTACTAAATCAGTGAAAACGGTATTATCACTCCTACGCATAATCTTATTCTTTCTTTGTTTGTTGAAGTAAGATATGTGGAGCCTTACTACCTTCAAAGCAAATGGCTGATAATTCTTCAAAATAACATTACATCTATATTTCTATATGGCCAGAAAATAGTAATTGCATTTTCTACCCAATCCTCTACATTAGACTGAAACACAACCTCAATCCAGTACAGACACTCATATTATTATAACCAAGATCAACCAAACTGCAATAAAGAAAAGACATCTTAAAAAAATACAATGGTACTTGTTCATTATTACAGAGACAATAACAAGGAGAAGCTTTCTTAAAGAGAGCAAGTTTATTGTTTAAAGGTAATCCACCAGAGTAAATTTTTTATTGAAAAAGTTGAATTCTGCAGTTGGCATCAAATCCCCAAATTCTTTTCCAAGTTGGCTTAGAGCATGTTTGTTTTTTCTTTTATCTAGAAGCAAAATACTATTTACCTCTATGTAGTGATGGGATCACTTGTTTTGATGTTTGTTTTTAGCACTACCTCTATTAAGATAGAAGCTAAATTTCTATCAAATAGAGGAAATGAAATAGTAGGGAGGTGCTATCTTTTGGGCTAAACCTCTATTTAACCGTGAAATGTCGGACTAGCCCTCCAGCAAAATTAAAATTGCCAACTTATGTTCACCCCATAAAATCTCTCTACGCCACGTTACTGGATGTCACGTGTCAGTCAATCATTGGATAAAAACCATTTTTTTTTGACGTGTAACCTCATGTTTACAGTTCCATGTTGCTCGAAAGTAAAAGATATACTACTAATGATTAATCATGTTCTGAAGCCACTTCACAACCGTCTAACCTTTTCTACCTTACTCACGTTTCTAAAATCCAACGGCTATTAAGAAAATATAGATTACAACATTATATATATTTTGGCACATTATAGTATATTTATACTAATCTTGCTTCTGGAAAAAAAATCTTGCATAAAAAAATAATTATTATACTAATCGTTTTTCTTCTTTTAAAACATATTAATGTTTAAATTACAACCTCCGTTTTAGGAAAAGTGACATTTTTAATATATTATTACCTCTGTTTCAGGAAAAGTGATATTTTTGTTTTCTTCATTTTTGCCCAAATAGGTCAAATTGAAAAAATAAATAAAAGTATCACTTTTTCTGAACAGAACGAGTGTTATCAACTAATATATATTTTTTCTTATACAATGAAATTAATTTTTTATAAAATAAATATTGTGCATTATGTGTATTTTCTTTCCACGTAAATCAATAACATATTTTTTACGGTAAAATATCTAATATGTATTTGAATTTGTAATTTGAACTCAAGGTTTGAAAAACACCCGTTTTTACCGAAAAAATGGCCGTTAAAACGGTCACACCCATATACCGTGGCCGTGGGGGTCCCCGAACCCCGTGCCTTTATAATACCGATAAATAGGAAATAACGACAGTTTTTTAGAACCGTTTTTCAGTTTTCACGCGCGTTATAACCGTTTTTCTAAAATTAGTTTGAATGTTTTTTCTTCTAAATAACATTTTAACGTGCGTTTTTTAGAAATGTTTTCCCGTTATCACGCACGTTAAAATCGTGTAAATAACTTTCTTACCATTTTTTTTTTTTTTGAGTTTTTTTTCTTTCTCTGGAATGGTGGCTTAAAACTTAGAATTAAAATTTCAAAATAATACAGGGAAAGTAAACTATATGATTAAAAACTTCAAACTTAAAAAACATAAGATTATTAAACTAGTGTTCATCATTTAAAAAGTTACGCGAACCAACTACGACCACCACCCTTTTTCGATCTATTCATATATTTTTCATTTTCTCGACGGTTGCTTTCCTCATTATAGTCATCGTCCTGGGGATACTGGTTGTCTTCGTTCGCATAAATATCATCATCATTGTTACCTATTTCATTTTTGTTATCAATATTAGAATTATATCCTTCGTTCATATGTTGGACACCCTGGTCAGAGAGGTCGGTAGTGTAACAAAAATCATATGTAGGATTCACATTCTCATAACCTTTTGTATAATCTCCAAATGAAAGATTACCAAAGTCATAAACAAAGTCACTCACCGGTAACCTTTCGTATGGGATTTCAACTTCGGGATCATGCCAGTTGTATGGTAGAGAGACAGGCTCTGGATTATTAACGGCTTCTTCTTCCAACATATTTAACCATTGTTCTTCTTGAGGTAAACCGGTGTTTCGTCTTCCCATGCTATCCAGTCAAGCATATTGTCATCCCTCAGTAGACTATGAACGTCGTGAATATCAATGTTATGTCGCCTTGCTTTACCTTTAATTCTTTGTTGCTCCAACTTCAAATTGTACTGAACACCCAACAGATCATGTATTCTCGATGAAAGTAAACGATTGCGTAGTTTGGTGTGGATTCTTTCAAACACACTCCAAATTCTCTCTTATCCAGATGATGTATTTGTTTGACTTAATATCTTTACTGCAATCTTCTGGAGGGATGGATGCTCAGCACCATAAGATAACCACCAACTTACAGGATCACCATGTTGAGCCGCAATATGTGCTGATGGTGATGCAAATTGACCTTGCATCATTCGCTAGCTTCCCTCCTACAAAGAAAAGTACAATTGTTACTAGAAATTCAATTTACTTAATTAAACATACTTGGAGATGGTATTAGTAATTTTGTACCTCTAGCATGCATTTTGCTTGTTCTTGCACGCGCGGGCCACTAACCATTTTTAATATAACTTCAGTAAGACAAATTTGGGGCTCAGAAATTTCATTATTGATGAGATTGGTTGTTGGGTTAAAGATGTAATAAGGATTGAGAAAATCCGCTGCAGCATGAAGAGGAGAACTTAACTAACTTTTCCATCGTTTCTTTATTACACATACGATAGAAGCATTTCGATTTGATCCCAAACCCATTTGTATAGTTTCCACACACAAGAGCATGGAATAAATAACCCATGGTGGGTTTGTCTGAGTCCAAAAAACGAACCATTTTCAATAAAGGACCAACCATTATGCACACATTTTGACACGTCGACCAGAACATCTCATTTGAAATAATATTCTTCACATCTCTAGCTTGTTTAGTTTTTTCCTCTACCGATTTTAGAAATTCTTTGTCCAGAAATAGGCTCTCGATAGCATTACGTTGATCAATGATACTTTTGAAACATCATAGTGAAAGACATTTTAAAACACCTACGTAAGGAATATAAATATGACTATCATATTATACATATTTCTTATACTAATAATAATCAATTAAAATGATAGTTTTAGAAATGTCCCATTTTTTAATGATATAGGTCATCTATTAGTGGGACAAAATTTAAAAATAAATAGGTCATCTATTTAGGGACAGAGGGAGTATTAAAAAAGAAAAAGAAAACTTAGTCACAACGTTTTTTAGACACGTTATCACGTTTTCACGCATGTTATAACCGTTAGATAGGAATTTCATACCATAATATATTTTTTTAATTTTCTATTTAACCGTTATAACGCCCGTTTTTTTAGAAAAACGTACAAAAAACGCGTTTTTTCCCTAAATAACACGTTTTCTACCCAAGATGTGCTCACACCCGTCAAAACACGTTATAACGGTCACGCCTAGTACCCGTGACCTGAGTCGTGACCCGTTTTTCAAACCTTGATTTGAACTACATAGATTTAGAATCTTCATGAAATTTACAAATTTTATAAGGGTAAAATGGAAAATAGAAAATATTGATTATATTTGAAATTCAAATATATAGTTACGAATCAATTTAAATTAGATTCAAACAAAGCTTTTGTTTGGTAGCCTAGCAACAAGCTGGGCTCCAACTCCTCTCTGAATAGCGATGCCTAATCTATGGAAAATAAAACTACCAAAACCACTACTAGCGTCATTACTAACAAGACAATTCTTCAGACGCTTTAAAAAACATAAAGTGTCCTCACCAAGCTCCCCTAAAGTAGAGAAAGCTAGGACGCCCAGACCAAAACCAAGTGCAGAACACTTATCTAAATATTTAGTATGCTTTCTTGAAACCGCATTAGAAATAGCTTTCCCTGGGAAAAAAGAGCGTATACCTCCACCAGTAAAGGGCAAGACACCAGTGACATCCATACAAACATCTTGACCATTTTTCCAGTTGAGAACAAGAATATCCGCAGGCCTCAAGTCTTTATCCTCATCAGACAGAATACCAAGAGATACTTCCTTACGTGCAGGTACACCAACTTTGTAACAAATATCAACTATAACATCACGGACAAGATCATGACGAAACTTACCCCTAACATCTTTAGCATAGTGAAGCGCATGGTCTCCAAAAATGTCCATAAATTTGTTCCAACTTGTGCATAAACCATTCTCAACAAACAGTGGAATACCAAGGAGATAACAAAGCATAGCTCAGAACTGTGTAGGACCGATGCACTGGTTAAGCCCACTAATAGGTACAACTAATAAATAATCATGAGCATGATTAACACGATTACACTGCCACAAAATGGAATCTCTTGCAGACATAGAAAATTGGTCTGGGATTTGCTTCTTGACTGCATCAAAATAAGTGACTGCCAGGGAGTGCATGGAAGGGAGGGGCAGTATCATCGACACAATAAGAATGAGGTAATCCACATACCTAGATAAAGTTCTGAAGATCCAACTGATAAGCAGAGCCTTTGTTTGTTGAGAATAACTTACCAAGAATTATCTTTTGCACTGAAGCTGTCTGACTCTGAGAAGCAAGGTAGCAGTAGGTACGGGTGTCAGCCATGGTGTAAATGCCAAGGCCGCCATCTTTGATAGGCAAGGTATCCAATCTCTATTGTAAAGTACCAAACCCCGCACCATCGCCAGTGATTAGAAGTCTCAAATACTTAAGTAGATGATTATCAAAAAGATCAGTAGCAGGTTGTAAGGATGTTGGATTGGTAGTACGCATTGCAAAATATAATCAAGACATACCAGTGCAATTGCGAAGTAATAGAATCTCACTTTGAGTGTCTTTGAGTTTTTTGATTGCAGTCATTAGTTGAACAGTCTTATTCACCCTGGTCAACATCATATCACTAATAAAGTTCAAATCCAAACTCACAGGTCCACCCAAAAGTTTAACACCATTAGAAGGCCTACCAATATCACGGGAGAAAACACTCTCAGCTGTACTTCTGGGGTCAATTGAAGACCAGAAGACTTCCATTTTCTTTACGTTAAGATGTAATCCCCTACTTGGTCCTTCAGTCTCTATGACGCTCAAGGCCTTGGCTACCTCCAATGTATCACCAATAATGGTACTATCATCAAGGTACCAAGCGTGTAAATCAAGTGTGCATCGAGAAGCAATCATCTCACTAGAGGGTGAAGTGTCAGTGCAAACATAAAGGGACCAAGGGGGTCCCCTTGCTGAACTCCGAGAGCAGAAGACAAAATATATTGGTCATAATAGAGTTTAGGAGGTTGCAAATAACAAAACTCTACCCAGCGAGAAATACCTGGACAATGAAGACGAACTTCTTTGATGAGCTGAGATCTGCTCACCATGTTGAAATCATTAGAAAATTCAATGAGCAACATTGACATTTTATCTGAGTGACCTTTCATCTCCAGTAAGCAATTTACACTATCGGGGCATTTACCGGCCAACCAAAGATTGACAACCCCTATAATCGAAGCGAGTAAATTATCCGCAACTGCTGCTGCATCCCCACTCATCACATCGACTAAATGATGTGCATGTAAGCCATCACGACCACACGACGTACCTTTTGGGAAACTCTTTATAGCACCCAAAACATCCCGAGAATCCACCGTGATTGGGTCGACCGTGACAGCATCAACGGGAATGACAGGAGGAGGCGCTGGTGGATGTTTATCTTGAAAATCAAGGTACGTTCTCTCATTGTGTGGAGCCACCACAGATGAAGAAAGCACATGTATTAGAGCAGCGAAATGGCCGCAACTCATCTTCTTTCGGCAAGCCAAAAAATTGGCAGCACCTTGCTTCTTCGAATTAGTCTTCCCATGGCCCAAACGAACAGGATGCTGTAATAGTTTAGTCACCAAGATAGAGCAACCATTAAGCTCCCTCCAAACATAAATTGCTTGGTTGATAGCCGCGACCTGTAGTCTCTTTCTGTTACCGGATTTTGCTTCAGCTGAGCATCTCGGCCTGAACAGGGTTAAAGTACAAATAAGAAGAAGTATAATCCGCAACCACACTGAGAGATTACCTGGACTAACGATAACCCGGTCGAAACAAGCCTTCAACTCTCTTGAGAAGGCAAGCCGGCACTTATGTGGTATGCACGTAACAGTTGTGAATTATCTTTGGAATATGGCATCAAGTAAATTCGTGGAAAGAACTTCTACAACATCGCCACCATCATCTATAATAGCATCACATACTGCTTCATTCGCAGAGCTCAGGCAGACAGCACTCACCTCAACTAGATCATTCGCAGAGCTCAGGCCAACAACACTCACCTCAACTGGTTTAACTAAACCATGTAGGAGAAACTCAGCCCCAGCACCAGGTCCTGCGATGACTTCTCCATGAACAACTCCCTCTCTGCCCTTGCACGGCATCTTCCAAGCATGAAACTGCATGCACCTACAGCACAGCCATATTCGAAGACTGTAAAGAATTTTCTCCCAAGCAAGATAGACGTTCAGGTCATTGGCAATTAATTCTCTAAAAAAGGTTTTGTTATCTTCATAGGATAAGTGCATGTCGTATAAATGTTTCATGAAAGAACCTTTGGCATAACCCCTGCCATTAATACCATCGCGGTAACCATGGAAAGCTTTGAATGGGAAATGACAGAAACCATCATCTGTAGTAGCTGTGTTCGTAGAAGAGGAAGAACACAACAGCAACTGGGTAGAAGGGGTTGCAGGCAACCTAATTTGGGAAGAAGCCCTAGTGGTTCTAGTCATAGCGACAGTGGAGAAAAAACCCTAAAGGAAAAAAAAACTAGAACCCTAAAAACAAAACAAAAACAGCGACCAAAAGAAATGAAAAGGGGCTCAAAACCAAAAGAACGAGGTCGAAAAATCAGATTGAAATCATAAACGGAGAGAAATCCTATAGCAGACATGGTGTTTCCGGAGATTAAAACCGGTTTTCAATCGCCGGAGCAACCATGGATGAAAAAACATAAATTTAAGAAACATTATATAGTGGATTTTATATAGAGATAGAGGTAAACCTTTATGTAGAACCCTCTAACTACATAGAGGAAAAAACAAACATGTTGTTAGACTTTTGAGTCTCCTAAGACTCTATAGATTGACTTAACACGTGGAGTTCTCTCTCATGCGATTTTTTTTATTTTTATAGTTCTTGATTTTTGATTCATGATCTGATTTCATTTTATTGTCTTATCTCATCTAGTCTATTTACTGTTTGATTTATGTTTTAAACTTGCAATCCATTAATGGATGTGGAACCATACTAATGGGTTTACCAATTTTCATAAGATTAGTGCTATAGTTACTTCCTATTAGTTTACTCTTTTTAATCTCCCATGCATTTCTTCTCTCGATTTGAAACTCTCTAATGGTTTTCTAGATTCTTTGCAGGTCTCCTGACTTTTTTGTGGGATCCAGTGGTGTTTTATATTCGGTATGTGGAATGTCTATGTTTCAAAAACAGTGTTGTTCAAAAGATTACAGCTCGCAGCAGTGGTGCTAACCATCATCTCTGTGATGGTCCTTATCAGTAGTATAAGTCTAGGAGATTTCTTAGATCAAAACCAAGCTTGTAGGTTCAGAAAACCCATTACAGCCTCCAACATAAACCAATACTCAGTCAGAAACCTCATTTTCCCAGATTTTCTAATTCAGAAATTACCCCCTAAATAGTTCCGTACAAGTAGCCGGAGAATAAGTCTTAACCATATTTGGAGATATACTTTCCATCAAAAACCTATTAATCCAATGCAAAAAATCTTTGGTCAATTATAACGTAATTTTTTTATCATAGGTTTTAGGATCAGTATTTATCATCAAAGGAAAGTCTTTACTCATTCAACAACAGTCAGTTTAAATACTACAGAAGAGTTACAAAACCCTAAATTCAGTCAGTTATTGAATAACACCAACTTTGCTTCCGGTAATCTCAAAGAAAACCTAACCATGGCTTCGACTTCTGAAAACCGCATCAATCAACTTTCAAGACAACTCAGAAGGGCTAATATAGAGTTACCAGTAACAAGAAGAACTGTTGATTCTTCACAAATAGTTCAAGATGCTGCTGAAGAATGGACTTTTGGAATCTTGGGAAAGTTAATGTGGAAAACCAAAATTGAATGAGGATCATAAGGGAGGAGATAAACTCACTGTGGAGAAGCTATAAGAACAAAAATATTTGTGTGATGGGTCACAACTTAATGTTGGTTCGACTGAACTCATAAGAAGAAAGAGACGCAGTTATCCAAAATGGTCCATGGATCGCGAGAAAAGCTTTTTTTGCTGTTCAAAAGTATACAAATGGAATCCCTATAACTGATTACAAGTTTACACATCAAGTTTTCACAATACAATTCAAGTATTTAAAGTTGGAACATCTTAATAGTCTGGTTGTAGATGAAGCAATAGGGTTTATGGGGAAGAAAGTATCTACACACACCCCAAACTGCAGATCCCATTATGGTAACATAGTTAAGGCTAGAGTGGAGATGAGTCTCAAAGACCCATTACACATAGGAGTGTGGTGGAACACAGACACTAATGAAAAGGTGTGTATCAGATACCATTGGGAGTTGCATCCAAATAAGATCTGCCCAAAGTGTTTTGTCATTGACCATGATTATAATAAATGTATGCACACATCTCACCTCTTGTACTTGGACAGCTTGTCAGAAGAAGAATAGAACAATACTTGAGGGATGAAGCAGATGTTTATGAGGGAAATGATGGAGAAAGAAGAATGGACAAAGATGTTATGTACTTTGAAGAAGGTTCAGCATGAACTAATGAGGAACCAAGGCAACAAAAAAGGATGAGGAATTCTGAGCTCAATGAGGCACCACTTATGAACTCCCACAATATCCATGTCCAACCTCCGAATGCTAGTGACAACACTAACAATACTGATATGGACAACCACAATAACTCGATGATGGAAGCAAATGAATCAGGACATACCACTGCTGAAACCACAAACAACAGTCAGGATTAGACCATGCAGGTATACCTGAAATTTCTTCAACAAGAAACCTCTTACTATCTCTTATTGTAGTTTTTACTTATTTTACGTCAACAACTGCATTTAATTTTTTCACTTATTTTTTCCACAATATGCGAATTATATCTTGGAATTGCAATGGGTATGGTGCAAAAGATACCAGAAACTATCTGTCTGATATTAACCAAAGGCTCCATCCTGATATCATATTCTTACAAGAAACGAAAATTGATTCTGACAAGATTCTCCAGTATGTCAAACCATTAGGTTTTCCTAATACTTCTTATGTACCTTCCATAGGTAGAGCTAGAGGTATTTTCCTCTTGTGGAAAGACGGCTTTCAACTTCAGATAGTATATCAAGATAAAAACATGTTTCACTGCCTTGTTAGAACTGATCCTGCTAAGCCTCACTGGTTATTATCTTGTGTTTATGGTTCTCCATATCCACAAGAAAAGAAAGCTCAATGGAATCAAAATTGTTTGTGATACTTATAATATTGATGCTCCTTGGATCCTCATAGGATATTTAAATATGACCATGCATGCTTATGAAAGAGCCAGTAGTTCTGGATCCTCTACAAAAACTTCTAAAATTGTTCAGATCATTCAGGAAACTGGATTAACTGACTTAGGATATCATGGCAGTCTATATACTTGGACTAGTGTAAAAAATGGAACATGTAGAATAAAATCTAGACTAGATAGGCCTCTTATGAATCCAGATTGGTTACTATCTTTCCCTAATGCTGTCTTAAAACATTTGCCAATTTTGGGATCTGACCACTGTCCAATCTTTCTAGACTTATACCCTAATGAGATTGTTAAAAGTAGGAACTGGAAATTCTTTGAGTGTTGGCTTAGAGAGACATCTTGCAAAGACCAAATAAAGGATTATTGGTCTAATATTATGCAAGGATCTGCTGCTTTTAGGCTAGACAAAAAACTAGATACAATTAGGAGATACTTGTCTAAATGGAACAAAGAAACTTTTGGAAATATCCATGATAGAATTAAAGGCCTTCAAGATGAACTAACCATTTTGCAGCAATCACCAAGCAGTGAAGATACTACCTCTAAAATTAAAGAGATAGAAAACGACATAAATGAATGGCATGCACGTGAAGAAGAGTTCTACAGGCAGCAATCAAGAGATACAATGTTCCATGAGATTGATCAAAACACTAAATACTTCCATCAGCAAACAAATAGAAGGAAATCAAAGAATCGCATTGAATCTCTCCTCAGACCAAATGGCAGCTGGTGTTCAGGTAGAGAGAATCTTGAGGAACTTCTTACATCACATTTTACAAATATCATGAGCACAACAAATCCAGAAAGCAACGAAGATCTTTTCAGCATTCTTCCAAAGTGTATTACTGATGTTGACAACACTGCTCTCATACGTATACCATAAGAAGAGGAGATATTCACAGCGTTAAGAAGCATGCAACCATGGAAAGCATTGGGACCAGATGGCTTCCCACCGGGATTTTTTCAATCTCAGTGGAATAAAACAAAGGATGGTGTTGTTCAAATGGTACCAAGTTTATTTGCAAGTGGAAGGATGCTCTGGAAAATGAATAAAACCAATCTCTGTTTGATACCAAAAGTTCAACTACCACAAGCACCTGGAGATTATAGGCCAATATCCTTATGCACCACAACATATAAACTCATGGCTTTAATATTAAAATTACCATTGATGGAGAAGATGATTTCACCCATGCAGTCAGCATATGTACTTGGAAGACAAATTGGAGACAACATTACTCTTGCGCATGAACTCATCCATTGTATGAGAATAAAGAAAACAAGGAAAGGCTACATGGAACTAAAATTGGACATGTCAAAGGCTTTTGATCGCGTAGAATGGTCTTTTCTGTGTAGGATCATGGAAGGTTTTGGGTTTGCAGATCACTTTTGCAATCTAATACAAGAGTATGTCAGTACAACGGAGATACAGATAATGCTGAATGGATCACCATGTAATGCCTTCAAACCCAGTAGAGGAATAAGACAAGGTGGCCCATTGTCACCCTATATGTTCTTATTTACAGTGGAAATGTTCACCAGACAGCTAGCTAAAGCTGAAAGCGAAAAGAAGATTCAAGGTATCAAGATCGCAAAAAACGCACCACCAGTTTCACACCTCCTCTTTGCAGACGACTGTCTGCTTTTGTGAAGGATGATCTCCACAATGTTGATAATCTACAAATTATAAAGGAATTTGGGCTGGCCCCTGGACAACAGATAAACTTTCAAAAATATGCAGTTTTCTTCTCAAAGCACTTACATTCAAGGCATTGCAGGATTTTACTAAGAAGATTGAAGATGAAGAAAATGTCTCTTGAAGAAAAATATTTAGGAATCTCATTGTTTCTGAACAGAAGGAGAACAACATCTTTCTCATCTCTTGTGGAAGGGATGAAGACAAGATTGTTAAAGTGGAATGGCAAGTTTTTAACTCAATCAGATAGATCAGTGATGGTTAAGCATGTACTTAACGCCATGCCATCCCACCAAATGAGAGTTCTTAAAATTCCAAAGAAAACAATAAAGGAAATGGATGGAGTTCAAAGGAGATTCTGGTGGAAGAAGCAAGATGGGAAAGGGGTTTATTTTATTTCTTTGGATAGAATCAACACCCACAAAGACAATGGAGGTTTAGGATTTCGTGACCTGGAATGTTTTAACAAAGCTCTACTAGCAAAATCTGTTTGGAGACTATGTCATAACTCTCATGAACTTTGGGTAAAAGCACTAAAGGAAAAGAACTTCCAAGATACCTCGATTCTACACTCAAAGAGGAAAAAGAACACAACATGGGCATGGCAGAGTATTCAAGGTGAAGTACCATTTGTGCACAAATACAGTTTCTGGTTGCTTGGGGATGTAAAGAAGATTTTAACATGGAAAGATAACTAGATAACAGGAGCACAAGAACCACCAATCACAATAGCAGACTTCGATTTAGCGGTCAACTACAGCACTGTCAGTGATCTTATTGATAAAGAAACAAACACATGGAAAGTCACAGTTCTACAACAGCTCTTCCCAACTGCAAATGTTCAGAAAATTCTTCGTATGAAAATTCCTGCAAATTCTCCAGATAGGCTAATATGGACTCTTACTCGCAATGGACAATTCACAGTAAAGTCTGCTTACAGGAAATTGGTTGAACTCAAAACCAATACAGCTACTGCTTATGATGCTGAAATGGCATCCTTTTGGAAAAAGCTTTGGAAGTTAAACACACTACCAAGGATCAAAACTTTCATATGGAAATATGTACAGGATATCATTCCATCAAGTGAGCGCATGGGAAGAGTGAAGCATTATAGTGGAGAAATCTGCAGTATGTGTCAACAAAGGATATAGACTACTAAACATATTATTTGGGATGTGCTTTTGCTCAAGCTGTATGGACTTCAATTCCAGGCGCAAGAAGAAGTATGGAAGATGCAAATTATAGTGTGGATCAATGGATCAGCAGTTGGTTCACAAATAACTTCTCCAAATTAGATAGTGATTGGACAGTCAAAATGGCAAATGCATGCTGGGAGATTTGGAAGGAACGTTGCAGGAATGTTTTTGATGGAAAGCAACCCAATCCGATAGAAGTCATACGCAATATACAATATCTTAACAACATGACAGGAAAAGGAATGATTAAGGAAAACACTGGTATGGGTAGCAGTTATAACAGAACTAACACTACACCTGCCATTTGGTCACCACCTAATGCTCCTTCATACTCTATTTGCTGTGATGCTTCCTTTAAAAAAAATCTTTCTGAAACTCATACTGGCATTGGACTAGTACTTCGTAACTTTATAGGTGCCTTCGAACGGGGATGCTGCATCTATGATAGTGGACACCTAGATGCGGAGCACGCAGAGGTGGAAGGTCTGCTGCAAGCTATACGATGGGCAGAGGAACTCAAACTGTAACACATTTGTTTTGAGATTGATGCACAGAATGTGGCAGCAGCAGCAAATGGAGATTATAAAAAAGTCAGATAGGAATCACAAGCTCTCATTCTTGATATTATTGGTTTTTTAAGCAAACATCCATTATGGACTTGCAAATTTATCAGTAAGAAATTAAATAAACCAGCGCACAGTTTTTAAACTCGTACGAGTCGCTTCAATTTGGTGAAAATCGCTTCAACTCGCACTCATGAATCGAATCTGCCTCAAAATCGGAAGATTCCTCAAGAATATACGATCTTGACCATGTTGACTAGTCCACTCACGTTTCTTATTTGAAACAAATAATAAAAATAAACCCTGCTGTCTATGGGAGATAACCAGACACCTCTGTGTCATACGAGTGAGGCTCAAACCACCCTGCCAAGTCACTTTTTGTGATTATAGACTACGATTATTGGATTCATTTACATTTTAATCACACTGAGTTAGGAGTACACCAACATTATTTGTGTATATATATATTTCAATAGTGCATATGTACTATATATGCCACTAGAAAACAATTAAATCATCGTAATATTACCAATTATTAACTAAAAACCAAAGATATAATATTTTTTCCATAAATAAATGGTATGTATTTATAAATAATTAATTTTTAGAGGTTTGACTGTGAAATTCAATATACAATTCGATTATTAAAAATAAAAAAACGATTTACGATTCGATTCACGATTTAAAAACTTTGAACCAGCGGATAAGCTGGCTAAACATTTTAGGAAATTTCATATCAGTAGGAACTGGATACAGTATACCAAACTTTATTGTCGAAGCATTACATGTTGACATACATTCTGTAACAAGTTCTAGTATCTAATAAATTCTTTTCTTGCATAAAAAAATTAAAATAATAATAATAATAATAATAAATACACTGGAGCTCATCTTTTGTCTATAGCCATTTCAATTTATCATATTTTTGCATTTGGGACTGGTAATGCAAGAATTTTATTTAGTGTTCCATTCACCACTACTAGTCAAAACAACATCTTTTGAAGGAGTTTCCTCAACAACTATAGGATAGCTACAAAAATCAACATGAAGCAGGTGTTCTAGAGTGATCAAGTCAATTTATATGAAGTTAGTTTAAGTTTTGATTTCTAGAAAAGGAGGATCTGTGCACACTTTTATATACACATTATCTCACATTATTTGTACCATTTTTTTCATAAAACTCAAATGACAATGAGTTTAAAGCTAATATTGTGATGGTAAGTTCCTTTGAGTTTAAAGCTAATATTGTGATGGTAAGTTCCTTTCATAAGACTATATTCCCACCAAAAATGAGCACAATCCAGGACAAACTGTATTATCACTCTTATGCATGGTTTTGCTAGAGACTTGAAGTCTGGAATTGTTACAGCATTAATAGTTCGATACCTTCTCATGTTGAAGCAAAAATTATGAACACAATGGTTTTATCCATATCTTCGAGGACAAAGTTTCCAAGGATCATCTGATACAACAAACAGAACAACTAACCAAAATACCAAAATGGTTGAGGTAAATGATCACTACTGCAACCATGCTCATACTGCGCAGGTCAATAGTGAAACAACATCAATTCAACAGTGAAACTTGGTATTATTGAAACTAGAACAATTTTATCATTTGATTATCAGCATGCATCAAGATCACGGCATGGTGGAGGAGTTGGATTGCTTAACAAAGTGGTGTTTCCACCTTCAGGCCCGCTCATTATACGATTAGGATTCTGAGTTCCTTTCTGCAAATACATAGCAAAAGGTGTAATGCAACTTGGTCAAACAAAATCTATAGTACAGTAAAATAATCGACGATCTGGTCATAGAAGGTCTCACCGGCGGTTTCTCTCCCCTTCTCAGCATCTCGACGATCTCAACAACTCGCTTTGGAGTAACATCTTCCTGAAGGTACCAAAAAACATATAGGAGTCAGCATGTTAACTATTGGACATTTCAGACACTTCAAATGTGAAGATAGCCTACATAGTAATTATATGTGTATCCTTCTGAACCATTGGAGTAGTCTGCAACAGTAATCATAGGAGCATTTACACAGCAACCCTGCAAAATACAAACCATAGGAGGGTCAGCAATTATAAAATCAGTTCAGACACAGTACAACTGGTTCACATTGAGTGACAGCAGCAAGTATTTGTAATATCATACTGCAAAAGAAACAAATGTTGATAGATCGGTTAGAGATATATGAGTGGAGACCAGACCATGCATTCCATTTCCCCAACTGAGAACAAGCCATCTTTTGTTACTTCTGCATGTAAGAATCATCCAAGTAAGTGGGACAACAGGTCACTTCAAATTGAACCTTCGCGCTCAACAAATCTCAAACTACAATATTATTACTATCATGGGAATGCCATTGAAAAGAGAAAAAATGATGTCTTCCATTTACTAACCATTTCGCTGAACTCCAAGGTGTTTCAGCAAGGCATCTTCTATTTCACGTGAACCCCGTATCATACAAGGTGAAGTACCACAGACTAAGAGGTGATAAGTTCCCACCTACATGACCAGCGGACAAAAAGTGCAAGTTTCATACCAGAAAATACATAGAAGAACTCACCATTCACTGGTGAATTCCAGTGAATACAGTGATATCATGAATGCCACAAAAAGTATATCTAGAAATAACATTTGCTTACCTTTGCGCGGTTGAACATTGAATAGAATGTTGCCACTTCATATACACGAATAGGAGCAACCTCTATGACCTTGGCCACCTGAACAACGACAATCATTTATATATAAGTGGTCTATTATTAACCACGAGATGAGCAGTAATGAACTTGTTGCTATTGCTGCTGGTTCTCAGCCCATAGATAACCTTCCTCAGAATAAGCATTACGGTATGTGCTTTTCTTAATAATAGGTGCATATGTATAACTTTCCCTAAATTAGAGAAACAAAATAAAAATGGACTTCCTAACGCTAATTATAATTGCTGGGGTAAGGATGCCTCCTCGCAAAGAGGGTTGCAGATACCAGTATTTGGCAAGAAAAGCATGTTGGTCCAGAGACTCTAGGCGAGAATGTTGAATAGCAAACCAGAAAACCCTATTTTCAAAATATTGACTTCATTCTTTCAAGAAGAAGAAGTGAATGATGCTAACTTACAGCATTCATCGCTGAAACAGTCAGCCATCCCCCATGTTGTTGCTGTGCAAGATCTAGAAGAGGAATAACTGCAGATTGCTTGTAGTTGGATGGGTAGTGTGATAATATCTCCCTTACCTGAACATAAATAAAGATATGTACAATTTCAAATTCTCATCAGTGAAGAGATTCACAACAAGTTGTTTCAACCCTGATTCAACAATTTGATCTATAAACTCTGATTACAGTGACAGGAAAGAACATAAACTCCAGAATTAAAACATCTACGGAAGTTTTGAAATAATTTAATCTATAAAGGAGCTGATATAAGTCGAATCACTCCAAATCCAGTGCAAATATCATATGTATACTTCTTAAAATAAGCTAATTGTAAGTTAGCAAGAAATCATAACACCAATGATGTAGATGATCCAGATTGTGAAGAAGCTCAGCAAGATACACATATATACAGGCCAAACCAGGAAGTTGGAATAAACATCAAATTCGTATCTATGATACACATACTTTTACGTATTGGTCTAACAGATTAAGAAAGAAAGAAAAAAGAGGCATTGGATACTTAAGTGGTACCATCACCAGAAGCTCCATACAACTCTGTTTCTATTAGCGAGGAGATGTACTTTGTATTCTATATGCATCCATGGCAGTAGGTAAACAAGAGACCTAAGCCAGTATCAAGTTGCCACCATAACTCTGATAAAGTTCCTCATATTGTGAAGCCTTCGCCCATAACAAAGGGGCACACCTGTATATATTCTTTTTAAACTTCCCGACCCAACTACAAGTCCAAAAATGTCCTCGCAAACGTCAAGGACTAAACTATATGCAGATTAGCAACGTGGCAGGTATTGAAGATAATGATTTTTACCCTTGAAAACCCAGTAAAACTTTAATTTCCTTAACATTGATTTCCAAGGGATTACAACCCACTGAACAAATCTTAAACATTGGCACCCAAATTATAAAAACCATAAACATTCTAAACTCCTTAAACAAAATGTTGACCTACAGAAATTTTTTACGGATAAGTGATTTTAAGCTTGAATAGGTATAAAGTATAAACCCAAAAGATACTTATTTATTGTCATCCACCCATTAAACAAAAATTGAGATATACTACAAACAAGATTTTATTTTTTCGAGAAATTACAAACAAGTGAACGAGATTCTATTTCCACATGCCGTTACCGGATATTCTACACCTAGATGCCTATAGTAAAATTAGAAACAGTGCACTCGTGGATGCTTTTACAAAGAGGCATTTGCTCTCATCTGCTATTCATACATTATACGAACTGATATTCAAAGGCATAAAAGTTGGCAAATCATAAAGACTTTATGTTTCCTCTAGCTTGGGTTTATTTGTAACTAGTAAGGAGTTATAAACATGAATGGAATTTGATTAGAATCTCTACTCTGTTTACATTTACAATGTAGAATAACTAGACTTTAGAAAGAGTATGTGGTATAGTTAATAACAGTCGATCTAATTTCCCTAACCTAATAATTGTCCATGGTGAAAACATCCACCTGGTCGAGCGAAAGTATACTTATATAACTTATATAAGTGTCAGTTTTGAGCTTCAAGGACTAGATGTAATTTGTTGGATAAACTTCTTACTTAACCACTTGGTTGCTGATTAAACAACACAATTAAACAGCACAATAAATGTAGAAATCAACACTCAAATTCCACAAAATAGAATCATCTTAAGCTCCCTAATCGCTGAACTACAAATTTAAACCTAAAGAACCCCCCCACCCCCTTATGCAAATTTATTCTTCTTGTTACTGCTGGCATGAAAATAAGGTATAAGCCCCAAAAAGCCAGTTGAACTGTTTAATCTCACCCAGCAATAAACAAAAATCAACAGCTACTGCAAACTAGAAAATCTCAAACAATCGTGCCCTAACTGAATATTCTTAACAGAGATATGAGATGCAGGTAGTAAAATTAGACAAGACGAATTTGTGAGTATTTTTATAAAAACCCTTTTTTCCCACATATGCTGTTCATGCAAACAGAAGCTCATTTCGATTAGAATAAAAACTCATGTACAAAATGATCATCGTGTACTTCTACTCCTACATTCAGCTCATTCGCAATCAAGGCCTAATTTTTTTCTAAAGAAAATGATACTTACTTTCTCCTTATTCTTAGCGTTGAAATCCCATGGAATATCTGGATTGTTATCCGGAGAATTCAAATGCTGTTCAGAAATATAGCAGAAATATCAAGAATTCAAATCATTATTAAATAATAATGAAATGAAATGATGGTGGAGTGAGGGAGTGACTTACATAATTTAGGGCAGTTGATAAGGAACGAGAACTCTGCAGATTAGGAACATAAAAATTAATCAATCAGATCGGTAGGGATAGAGAAAGATAGATCAGGTGGAGAAAGATAATGGTGATTAGTACCTGAGAAGGAGATTGATTAAAGATTTGACGGATCTCCAAGAGGCGTTTGCTGGCGAGACGGGCAAACATTTTGAACGATTTGCAGAGAGATTGGGAATGAGGAGAACTTTTTTTTAATCGGTCAAATATATTAAAAAGAAAAAGGAGGAAAAAACTGTACAAGGGAGGGAGCTAACAAGAAGGAAGCCGCAAGGCCACCCCCAAGAAGCACCTAATTAAACCGAAAATAAACAAAACCAGGCCACTCAACAGACTGAATGAAGCCTGGCCTGCCCTCAAAACACTCAAAAGTGTCTTCAGCTAGCAAGCAAGCCCTCTTGGCCAAAGCGTCTGCTGAAAAATTAACCTCTCTGAACGAGTGAACATAACGAATGTTGACATAAAAACTCCTCGCCATTCGCCACTTCTGCTGCAACTGCCAAGGCAACTCTCCTTTTTGAAGAGCTTGTATACAACTCATCGAATCAGAACGTATACAAATATTGTTAATGCCCCACCGCCGAGCAAGCATCATTCCATAAATAACCGCACACACCTCCGCATAAAAATTTGTTTGCCAGCCAAGGCCAACACACAACGCTCTTAGCACCTTAGAATTTGCATCACGCACCAAAACTCCAGACCCTGCCTGGCCGGGATTCCCAAGAGACGCTCCATCACAACAAATCATAATCTCATTCGGCAAAGGAAGAGACCAACTAACCTCAATCGGGCAAGAAACTTTGCAAGAACGATGTTGCACTTTGAAGTAATTTAAAATACGCAAGTCATCCACCGTGTTATACATATGGCCCTTCATTCTGATTGAATTATCACGAATTACCTGATAGACTCTCCCTTTAAAACCAAGCCAGTTAACCTCCGCGTCCTCAAAATAAATTTTGTTGCGCAACTTCCAAAGCTCAGTGGCAATAGCAAGATTTGCCACAAGCCATAAATCCTTCACCATTCTGCTACGCCCCTTAGCAGCCTTGTAAGAGGCAAGCAGCTCCTCAGAAGGCTTCAAACCAAAGATCCTAGAAGCCCAGGCCCAAATCCTCCTGGCAAATCTGCAATGCCAAGTGATATGGCTCAAAGACTCGCAACTCTTTCTACACAGACGACACATCGTTGGCATGCTCCTACCAGTCTTCCTAATAATATTATCCTCACTTGCACAGCAGTGTTCAGCCCATGTCTTCCAATATTGAACACTCAAAGTAGGATGAACAACTTTCCTGGAGAACAAAGCAGCCGTTGGGTAAATAACAGCCTCAGATTTAATAGCCGCCTTGGCCGACTTGACTGAAAAAACTCCCTTACTATCCAAATCCCAGATTTTGTAGTCAGCACCGCCCGCAATGACTGGCAAATTATCAACATCAATGCCGCACCGAAGCATCAAATCTCTAGTATTATGAGGAATGCACCAAACACCATCAACAATAATATCGCTAACCCTCGAGGAGTAATCATTCGGACCCTTGGAACTAATACCAAGTCTCTTCGCAATTGAAAAATCCCCACACCAATTGTCAAAGAAAAGGGAAGTAGAGGCACCATCGCCTATGATAGCTCTAGTATGCTTCTGCACGAAATCGTAGACAAGTCTCACTCCTGGAAACACCGACGACCCCAGCTTGTAGTCAATCAGATTGCCATTTGCTTTGAAGTACTTCGCTCTCAAGAATCTAGCCCAAATCTTGTCCGAGTCTCTGATTGAAACCCACAACTTCATCAACATAGCTTTGTTAACATCCAACAGGTTTGGAATACCAAGACCTCCTTCTCGTCTCGAACAGCAAAGGCTTTCATAAAGAACTGTAAAGTGTTTACGCTTTTCCGCATCACCAGACCAAAGAAAATTGCGAATGGCCTTTTCCACCTTCTTAATAACTGAGCATGGCCATTTATACACAGCCATTGAATGAATAACATAGCTAGAAATCACAGATTTGATAAGCACCAACCTTGCCTGAAAAGAAAGAAGCTTCCCCTTCCAACCAGCAAGTTTATCCATTATTTTCTCAACAACTTGCCTAACATGAATGTGACGCACTATGCCAGGCTTCAACTGAATACCAAGATACTTATCAGGGAAAAAAGCCCTCTCCATCCCCAGAAAGTTTGAAATAGCCCTAGCCCTAGAGGGCGAACCACCGCCAAAGTAAAATTTACTCTTGGCACGATTTACACACTGGCCAGAGGCCTTTTGGTACATACCAAGCAGATTCACCAGATTTTGAAGGCTTTGAAGATTACCTTTGCAGAACACCAAAATATCATCCGCAAAAAGGAGGTGAGTTGGGGCAACACCCTTCTTGACTACCATGGGATGCATGCTACGCCTAGCAAACAACTTCGAAAGATTACGGCTTAAGACATCCTCAATAAGAACAAAAATCAACGGAGAAAGCGGATCCCCTTGACGCAACCCTCTAGAAATGCTAAAAAAACCCTCCGGGTTGCCATTAATCATGACAGAAATCCTTGCTGAATTAAGAATGCCAAGGATCCAAGCACACCAAGTCTCAGAAAAACCATATTGACGGAACACCTCAGCTATGAACTTCCAACTCACTGTGTCAAAGGCCTGAGCAATATCCAGCTTCAGGCCAACATTACCATACTTCCTATTCGTATTAATCTCATTAATCAACTCGGAAGCCAAAGCTATATTCTCATGAATATTCCTACCCTTCATAAACGCCACCTGCTCCTCAGAAATCAACTTGTTTAGCACCGTTCCAAGACGAGTAGCCATGATCTTAGTTATGATTTTGAAGAAAAAATTACTCAGCCCAATTGGCCGGAAATCCTTTATAGCATCAGACTTGCCATTCTTAGGAATGAGCACAATGAAACTTGAATTAATGCCATTAGGAATCTTCCGCATCTTCCAACAATTGACAATGGCACTAAAAAGATCACCCTCAATAATATCCCAGCAACTTCTATAAAAGTGGCCAGAGAAACCATCAGGACCAGGCGCAGAGTCCTCCCCCAAGTCAAAAACAGCTACCTTGATCTCCTCCAAAGTAGGCACAGCATCCATAAAAGCACTCTCAGAGGCCGAGATGCTTTCATGATCAATATCAAAAAGCTTTGGATCAATATCAACCTCGCCACCATTGAACTTGTCTTTGTAATGGTTGACAACAAAGTCTTTAATCTCATCCTGCAAAAACAAAGTAGAGTTAGTAGAAATCTTTAGTTCCGAGATTGTGTTTTGGCTCCTCCTCATTCGAATGCTATTATGAAAAAAGCGAGTGTTCTGGTCTCCATCCTCCAACCAAGTAACACGAGACTTCATCCGAAGCATAGTGGCATAATCTTTCCGCACATCATCAACAGCCTTCCTGGCCTCCGCCACTCTAGCAAACTGGACTTCGTCAGCTGGGTCGAAGTCCAGAAGATCATTCTCAGAATCAAGCCTTAGTTCAGCCTGCTTCAACCTAAACTGAACCTCACCAAACACAGTTCTATTCCAAACTTTCAAAGCATCCTTCAACCTTTTCAGCTTACTAGCAAAAACAAATGGTGGAGTACCAGCCAGATCCAACTTCCAATTCTCTTCCACCAACTTCCTAAAACCAGGGTGAGCCATCCACATCCTCTGAATTCTAAAAGGAGCTCTAGGCGGTCTAGAGTTTTCAAAAGCAAAACCAAAGAGAGGAGAGTGATCCGAGCAAAGTCTAGCCAAAGCTTTGCACCTCCAATTCTCATATTTGAACATCCACGCATCATTCACCAAGGCTCTATCATGTTTAGAAACAATTCTCCCCAAACCACTACGACAATTGGACCATGTATACTTTTTACCAATGGCATCAGCCTCCACAAGACCATTATCAGAAATCCAATTCCTGAACTCCGTCATATAAAGCTCTTTTGTTGGCTTGCCTCCTTTTTTCTCCTCAAGACGCAAGACACAGTTGAAGTCTCCCAAAACTAACCAAGGAATGGAAATAGAACCTAACCCCAACTGATTCCAAAGGACCCTCTTAGCAACCAAATCAAAAGAAGAATGAACAGCAGTAATCAAATTACCCTCCACATCCAAGGTGATAGCTTGTCTAGAAGTAGAACAAACCGAAGGTTTTGTAAGAGAGGATCTCCACAGAACCCAAATATTACCCCTGTCACCACTTCCCTCATTCGTAATCACATCATCACAAAAATCATCCAAACGTAAAGACCTAACAAAACGAGTAGTGCAACGAACCATAGGCTCAGCAATACAAATGATGTCAGGCTTGTGCAAGTGATAAAGCTCCTTCAACTTGTCCCTTGCACCATCCTTAGCCAATCCTTGAGCATTCCAATAGAAAACACGCATTAAACACCCCTCTCCGCAGAAGGGCTTGCTGAACCCTTTTGGTTGTTTCTCCGAGATAGACTACGACCTCTCCTGCCCACTTGTTCAGGCTCCTCAGCTGGCTTAGAGGACTGGTTAGAGACTTTCTTCTTAGAAGCTATCTTGACACCCTTCTTAGCGACTTCCAACTTCTTCTTCTGGCCTTGCTCCTTCCTTAAACGTTCCTCCTCATCCATAGCAGCATTCCAATCCAATTTAGCAGTCTCCTTCTCCACCGTATCACCAATACTTTCAGAAAAAGTTTCTGGCTGAACCTCAATATTAGTCTCAACTTCCTCGTCATCCCCTTTTGTACCAAGCTCAAACATATTCGAAGTCTCAAGAGGCTCCAATGGTTTAGCTGGCGAAACACTTCTAGCAGTTCTAGTTGGAGAACTAAAACCATCCTCTCCATCTTGATCCATTAACGGAGGAACCTCCGTGAGAACATTCTCAACAGGGGGAGAAACTGGCTGACCAGAAACAACTCTATTGTTTCTCTGCATAATCAAATTCCTTGTATTCTCAAGCTTAGCATAAGCCATCTCTTGTTCAATTTTAGCCAAATCTGCTTCCTTTGCCAAATCATCCGCTCTCTTCTTTTGCTCATCATAATGAATAAAGAGTTGTTCTTCTTCTCTATCCAGATCACTCAACCTAGACGAAACAACCTCCTCATCCTCCTCAGCCTCATTCAGCTCCAGCACATCGTCCTGACCATCCAACTCCTGACCATGTTCGTTCGCAGCAGCATCATCCTCCAAATCAACTCCAATTTGATCAATATGCTCAGCTGTAGAATTAGCATCAGAACTATGAAAGTGAGTATGCACTCCAGCAAAAGTAACCCCAGCAATCGGTTTCTCCTGCTGAGTTTCGGTTATCTTCTCCCCATCAGGTCCTGGTACCTTCTCCCTTTGGAACGTCTTCTTCTTCCAAAAGTTCCTCAGCTCATCCATCTCCGTTTTCAACAAAACACGCCTGTCATGATCTTTTTCAGCATCATAACTTCGCTTCAACTCAGCAAACTTCCTAGTTCTACACTTCTCCTCAACATGGCCAATCGATTTGCAATATTCACAAAAATCTGGCTTGTTATATATCTCATAATCCAGGTAGAAACCTTCAGGAAGGTCCTCATCATCAACAACAAGACTAGCAAGAGGCTTTGAGAAGTCAATATCAATCAACACAGCAGCAAAATAACCGTACTCATGCTTCAAAGTTCTTGGATCAACAGCAACTGGCTTACCCAGGCCACGAGCTATGCGAAACAAGATCTCTTCATCCCAATACTCCAAGTGAAGATGTGGAAAACGCACCCAGACAGCAGCCCTTGTGACCTTCTCAGAGTCTGGATCGAACATAGGTGTCCATGGCAACACCTTCAATTGCTGATTCTTCACTTTCCACGGACCTTCATAGCTAACCCTCTTCCGATCAGCTTCATTGTGAAGCTTGATGATGAAATAACCCCTAATCCAAGGAATAAACTGTGCGTTCTCAGCCAGCTTCCATTGAGACGCCAACAGTTGCTTAACCTCTTCGAACTTCAACCCTAGGGTTTTAAAATCCAGACGGCCTACAAGGCTGAACCTCCAACCTTCTTTCGATCTAACAATGACATCCTTTGGAATCTTGATCACGACCTCACCAGTTGATGAGCGAATTGGTGGATGAGATAATGAATCAGCGTCAATGCTTGACAGAACGTGAGATCTCTTTCTAACTATATTGGCATACGAGTTGTTTCCTAATCCTGTTCGGTTTCCAGTTTCAGAACCATGGCGGAAACTAGGGTTTCCTGATCTTGGAACGTAAGTCTGGCGTGATTTTGATCTTGATCGACTTCTGGAACGATTATACCTAGCATCAGAACGTGATCCGCCATGAATATCAGGGGGTTTTGATTGAGTTTCTGCCATGATTTGGCACAAACGGAAGAAGAAAAGTGATCGTGAACAGGAAACTCACAAGGGAGAAAAAACCGGAGCTAAACCCTAGTTTTTCCGTCCAAAACTCACAAGGGGTTTTTTTTTCCGTCCAAAATCGATTTGCTCTATACCTGAGGGCAACACGCTTTATACTTAAGGGCAAGTCTTGTTGGTGTGGATGTTTGATCCACCAGGGCATGTCCAAGGATGGTAACAAAGGATTTCGGAGGGCACCATTTATTTATTTGTGTTGGCTACGTCATAAGATCTTTTTATTTTTACTAGTAAGAACACATGTGCATCGTTAAACCATGTTAATTTCGAAAGTAATGAAATTCTTTTCGTAAAACAAAAATTTATTATTCTTATTTGTACTCCTTACGTAGATAATTGAAAGAGCTTTTCAAATATATAAATTTTGTAAAAATCCAATGTATATTTTGAAAGATATTAGGTTTTTAAATTTATGATATATTTTTAAAACAATGGCATTTCTATAAATATGTAAAAAAAATGAGGATAACTAAGTAATTTAGGGGGTCAAAGAATATGTGCATTTCCAAAGATTTTAGGGGGTCTTGCCTTTAGAGATTTTTTTTTATTGATTAAGCTGTAAGTGCATTTTGATCTCTTGCCAAGAGTTCACAGATATCAGCAGGAAAATTATTGAGATGACTCATGGTGGATGCTGTTTCTCTGACAGACTTAGCTACAGCATTCGCAACCTGATTATCATCTCTACTAACAAAAGAAAACTTACAATAATCAAAACTCAAACTTAAATGTTTAATTTCTTTGAGAATGTTTCTATTCTCCCATTGGATTAAGAGAGAATTATCAAATAAAGACTGAAATACGAGCTTAGCGTCCGCCTCAATGTGGATTCGACTTAACTTCAGATCCTTGGCTCAGATTAAAGCTTCACGAATCGCATGCATTCTCCATTTTCAGGGCTTAGAACTCCATCTGAGTAGTATCCTTGGATTCCTTGACAGGTACCTGCAAAATTTCGCAGTACAATCCCCGTTCCCAATTGGTTAGTATCATGATTAAAGGAAGCATCAATATTAAATTTTAAGGTGTCTTGCCTAGGGGGTTTCCAACATGATACTGCAATTAATGAAGAACTAGAGTTATGCATGAAACTAGTGTTCATATGAGAGTTTAAGTAGAAGTTGATTCTGTGCACAGTATTAAGTGGATTGAGAGATACTCCCTGAAAGACCGCATCATACCTATCCTTCCAAAGAACCCAAGATCCTATCATAAGAGAAAGAAATCTCTTCTCATTTGAAGAATTGAGATTACCAGAGAACCAGTTTTCGACCCATTCAGAGACACTATTAAACCTGTTTCGTTCTTCTTCAATATTGATGTTAAGGTTCTTCCACACTGTTTTTGAGAAAGCACACTCAAGCAGTAGATGTTCAATGGTTTCATAATGATTGCCACAGAGACTACACTGATTGTCAGAGGAGTCATTATAGACAGATAGCTTTGCTTTTGTTGAAGGGATGCCATGGATGCTTCTCCATGTAAAAACTTTGATTATGTGTGCTGCACTGCAATGCCAAAGTGATTTCCAGACTGAAGCTTGAATAAGTCGACCATTAATTTGGATATCTCTGTCAGACATAGTGAGAAGCTTATATGCACTTTTGACAGAGAATTTACCATCCTTAGATGGCATCTAGATCATAACGTCATCTTTGTTTATATCCATAAAAATTCTTTGGATTTGCTGAGAAGTATCAGGATCAAACAACTTATTTAGAAGTTCCACATTCCAAGAGTTTGAATTAGGTAGAAGTAGCTCATCCACATCTTGATAAAATCTGTGGAAATCATTAATTGGAATTGGGGGATGAGAATTACCTGGTATCCATCTGTCAAGCCAAATTTTAGTCTTTTTCCCATTGTTGATTTCCATGAAGTAATGTTTTTGAATTATGTTCAAGCCTTTAGTAATCCCATTCCAAGTGTAAGAACAATTTTTTGCTTCGATCTTCTGGTGCAGAATATTGCCTTCTTTGAAGTATTTACTGTCCATAATTTGAGTACAGAGAGAATCCTTCTCAGTAAGCAATCTCCATGCAAGCTTTGTAAGTAGAGTCAAGTTTAGCATTTCCAAAACTCTGAAAGCCATACCACCCATGTCCTTAGGTTTACAAACTTTATTCCATCCAATGGGATTTAAACCTCTATTGGATTTGTATCCCTAAAAAAAAATTCTTTGAATGGAAGTGAGCTTGTTGAGAACTTGTGAAGGTATCTTGAAAGTTCCCATTTGATAGATTGGGATTGAGTTAGAGCACATGTTTCACCATAGTACCCCTGCCATCTTGAGTAAGAGAAGTAGAAGATCATGAAGTATATCTGTTTTGAAAGTTTTCTTCAATACACTTAAAAGCTTCTTGTTTTGAGTGGCCTAGAATAAGAGGAGAACCTAAATACCTTTCTTTAGAGGACACTGTCTTAACTCCAAATATATGAGTAAGAGTTTTTGCAACTTCTGGCTTAGTGCTTTTACTGAAGTAAACTGATGATTTCTCAAAATTGATGAGTTGACCTGACTGTGAGCTAAAGTCATTTAAAAGCTCAAGAAGATGATTAACTGAGGAAAGATTTTCCTAAGTGAAAATCAAGCAGTCATCTGCAAATAGCAAATGATTGATGGCTGGTGAATGAGTAGCCACTTAATGCCTTTAATAGTGTTATTCTGTTGAGCTAAGTTAAATTGTCTGGACAAGAACTCCATTTCTAATATGAAAATATAAGGTGATAGGGGATCACCTTGTCTTACTCCCCTTGTAGGCTGGAACTCTTCACATGGAGAGCCATTAAGAATGACAGAGAGTGAAGTAGTGCTGATACATTGATAAATGAGATTACATAAATCTTCACAGAAACCAAAATACCTCAAGACTAGGGGTGTCAATGGATGAATATCCGTCGGATATTTAGAAATACGTATCCGATAGGTTAAGCGCTATCGGATATTCGATATTTGATAATATCCTATAGGATATCAAAAATCAGATACCGATTCTGATAGGCTAAGCTATCGGATATCGGATATTTATCCGATAATATCCGGTTTTGACACAAAATGTTAAAAACCCTTTAAAACATGTTCATAATTAAAATTTAAGTTCAATTTCTCAAACATTTTTTATTGGATATCGGATATTAGGGTAAATCACAAATATGGTTAGGGTAAATCACAAATAAATCCATGTTCTATCGGATATTAACAATTCAGATGGAGCCTAATCAGATTCCAATATATTAAGGAGGAAATATCCGATAGAATATCCGATCCGACATCCGATATCCGATAAAACGGATAAAATCCTATAAGATCTCGAATACTCGAAAACGGATTCCGGATATCGGAAAAATATTGACAGGCCTACTCAAGACTTTAATAAGAAAACTCCATTCAAGTCTGTCAAAGGATTTAGACATGTCCAGTTTGAGTGCAAACCAACCTATTTGACCCCTCTTCTTCTTCATTGAGTGAATTATTTCTTGTGCAATAACTGTATTATCACTTATAAGCCTTCCAGGTACATATGTTGCTTGATAAGGAGATATGATTTTCTCCATTAAGGGCTTCATTCTATTTACCAGAATCTTTGAAATGATTTTGTATGAAGTATTACATAGACCAATTGGTCTATAATCAGTAGCACAAGTAGTTTTCTTCTTCTTAGGGATTAAGGAGATGTATGTTTTGTTGATCTGCTTCAGGATATGTTTTGTCTCAAAGAATCTTGTAACTATTCTGCAAACATCTTCTCCAACTATATTCCATTGTCTCTTGTAAAAACCAGCTTGGAACCCTTCTGGACCTGGAGCACTCCAGTTCTCCATAGATTTTAGGGTATTAAAAATGTCTTGAGATGAAGGTATTCTTGTTAAGAGGGAATTATCTTCTTCGGTGATCAAAGTAGGAATTATTAAGTATAGGCTCTCATCTAGTACAGGATTTGTGGTAGTACTGATGGACTTGAAATGATCTATAAGATGCAAAGAAATTTCCTCTCTGGAATGTAGCCAATTGTTGCTGTGATCTCTGATAGAATGTATGTTGTTCCTAGCTTTATTTCTGTTTGCTTTAATATGGAAGTATTTGTTGTTGGTATCCATGTCCTTAATGAAATGATCTCTGTATTTTTGCTGGTAGAATTCACTCTTCATTCTGTGACAATTATCCAGTTTTTTGTTGATGTAGAAGATTTTATTATGAGTCTCAGCATTGTGGGGTTGCTCCTGGAGAATATTGAGTTCTTGTCGCAGATTGTCCACCTTCTGATTTATGTCCCCAAAGTGTTCCCTGTTCCAAAGTGATAGATCTCTTCTTGTTGTCTGAAGTTTTTGGATAAGCTGAAATCCAGGTGAGCCAGTAACACTAGTGCTCCATGCATTTTCAATGAAAGGGATACATGTATTATCATTTAACCAAGTAAAGAAAAACTTAAATGGTTTCCAACATTTGGGAGTAGTGGCATCTGTGACTAGTAATATTGGGCTATGATCACTGCCAACTTGAGTGAGATGCAGTAATTTGGAGTTAGGATAGTGAGCACTCCAATACCCATTACCTAGAGCTAAATCTATTCTAGATCTCCTAGAGCCGGAGCCTAAGTTATTACTGGTCCATGTGTAATCCTTTCCTACATAGCCAATATCCTCTAGACCACTAGATCTAACAATGTTGTTAACAAAACCATCTGAAGAAGAAGAAGGACCCTCATTATTTTCCAGCAAGTGAAAATTAAGATCACCTAGAAGGATCCAGTGAGTGTTAACTTCTTTGCTAATTTCATGAATAAATTCCCATTGATCTTTCTTCTTACTGTAGTTTGAGTACCCATACATGCAAGTAAGTAAGAACTCAGGTTTACTTTGGTCATATTGGATGACTAGGTTGAACATGTTAAGGCTAGAATAAACAAGGTCACAGATGAACCCATTTTTCCACAGAATCACTAGACCACCAGAAAGTCCTACTGGCTCAATAAAAGCCTGGTTGGGGTACTGATAATGAGATAGAAGAGGATTACATTTAAGTTGACTGATTTTTGTTTCACAGAGAAAGATGATATCTGGGTTTTGGGTTATAACTAAGTCACTAAGGTGATTTCTAGTGGGAGCAGATTTGAAGCCTTGAACATTCCAAGAAAGTATTCTCATTTTGGCCAAGTAATCTTGATTCAGATCAGTACAGTTTATATGGCTATGTAAGACAGCCAAAAGAGGGATGACTATTTTAAACTTGTGAATGAAGAAACAAACATTATGTTGCATGCAAAAATTATGTGATATGTAATTGGACTTCAGACACAATAAATGGGTTAATAAACGGTGATCGACCTAATTCAAAAATAAATGCAAATAGTGTAGTGAAGAAATTGATGTATCATAGAGCAGAAAAGCCAATAGTGAAATAAATGGGGATGAAATTTAATGAAGTAAGAATTTAATAGCAGGAAAATTATAATGTAGGGAATTAGAGAAATAAGAATTACCTGACTCTCCAGTAATTTTTTTCCATCTTGTGATTCTTGGGTTGTGCACCTTTGAGCTGTTTGGTTCGCCATGAGGTTATCACAGTTGGCATTGGTGGACGAGACTATGACATCAGTAGAACTAGACGAGTCGCCTACAGAGGTTCTAATTCTTTTACCTAGTCTAATAGCTTCATCATTGCTGGACTCCTTATCTTTGAGAAAGTTATCCAAGTTTATGGGAACTCCATCTTTAGGTGGAACAAAAATGGTGGTTTTAGCGTAATTCTTCTGATTTTTTCTTGAGACTGGAGCATTCATGTTGGTACTCGAGGTAATGGTTTTCCTCAAATTGCTTACCTTTCCAAAAAAGTAAGGCTTTTCATGTGCTTTTGCAAGGAAATTGGCAGCATCCTTACAGTGTTTAATGACATAACAGCTTGTGCAGATACCACTTGGTTGTCTCTCGTAGAAGAACTTGATGCATTTCGACAGACCTGCATTAGTGATGGCCTTCACACCTCTTCTTAGTGGATCAGTAAGGTCAATATTGACACAAACTTTAACAGGATCACTCCCATTGGGTGTGGCATCTTTCGGTTATATAACCACCACTTCTCCCATGATTTCACCAATTATAGTGACAGATGCGACGTTCATATGCTCCGGCAAGAGAAACTTCAATTGAATCCAGAACTGTTGGAACCCCCAGTGTTTTTCTGTGTACACCATGCTTGGTATGTAATCATGAACCACAAAAAGTTTTTTGTTGATGTTCCAAGGGCGCTCATTGATAACAGTGTTAAGCAGATCCCAGTCATTAAATTTGAAAATGAAAAGATTAGGTCCAATCTCTACAATACGGAGATTTTCATCAGCAGTGAATGGCCAAGTGAACTTGATATATTTTTGAACAAGATCGTGGTTCATTCTTCCTTCAATAATGATTTTCCCAATCGCAGAAGCTTCCCATGCAGTCTCTCCTTCTTCCTTTTCCTCAGGGTTATTGTCATGTTGAACAACAACCATCTTTTCAGTGTTACTTAGAGCAAGTGTAGCCTGCTTGAACTTATTGACCAAAGCTCCAACTTCATTATTTCCTTCATTCTCCATTGATAACCAGTCTGAGTTTTTAGGAACTTTAGGGTTGAGGTAGAGGAATAATTCTAAAGGGGAGATATGAGTTCCCTTGGGTTTAAAACTAGGAAGGTCAAAGGAATTGTTACCTTTTTCTTGATTATACTCAGTAAAGCTAGGATTATGCGTAACAGAACAAATAAGGAAAGAACAGCTGGATAGAGAAATGCCGATAATAATGAGAATCCTGAATTTACGGATGACTTGGTAATTCTGGTGTTTGAAATTTTTTTAAATGAAGCAAGGGCAGGATAGATTCCTAAATAGGGAAACTGAGTTGAATCGGGTAAAGATTTTCTTCCACCAAAAGCCATTGATAACCTCATAGATCTTCCATATTGTCAAACCATCAAGAATAACAAGCTCGGCAAACGCCTTGAACACAACCATACAGAAGGCAAACTCCATTATAGAAACCACAAGCTGCATAAACATTTTAGGAAAGAGCAGAAAAGATTAGTTAGCCATGTAATACTAAAGAAAACAAAATATGCAAAGAACAATTAAAAAACAGAAGTAAAATGAGAAAGATCTTAGATAGATAGAATCATTAATGTAAACAAACCAAAAGGAAATAAGAAGAAATTATTATAGAAAAGAGCAAAGATCTGTTGAAGAAAAAAAAAATTGTAACTGAGTTAACTTTGCATAGTCGCCCGATTTGCAGAGAGGAGAGAGAGAAAATAAGTGGAAATCCTATTCATGATTGTTGTTCTTTGTTAAAGATTTAGAAAAGCTTAATCATGCTCTTCTCACCAAACGGCATGGAGAATATCTCAACAATCTGATTATCTGCTAACTAAACTTCTAAAGGCTAAGTACTTCAAGAATGAGGAATTCTTACATATCATAGATGAAAGAAAAAATTCTTCATGGACATGGAAAGGGATAGAGTCGGGTTTAACTATTCTTCAAGAGAATTATTGTATGGAGGTTAATAATGGTAAAGGAACTAGAATTTGGGTGGACAGGTGGATTATTGGTTTAGATTCTAAAGTTAAACCTATGTATCCTACACATCTACGATTTGTCTTTGTAAGTGAATTGATTATCTCAGAAACCAACAGCTGGAATTTGCCTCTTATAAATACTTTATTCACCCCAGAAAATGTTGAGAAAATTAAACAGATGCAAGTTTCTTATCAAGAGGATGATGTGATTAGGTTCATCCCTTCAAGAGATGGTAAGTTTACAGTGAAGAGTGCATATAATAAACTAATGGAAGTTAAATTTAAACAACAGGCTGCTTTAAATGTTGTCCCAAAAGAAGTTTGGAAGTCACTTTGGAAGATGAAGCTGCCACATCGTGTAAAACTCTTCACATGGAAGTGTTTGAAAGGAATTGTTCCCACAAGACCAGATTATCTCAAGCAATGCAGTATATCGAAACCCATTGTGAGATTTGTAAATAGGATGATGATTCTCTGTATCATCTTCCAATCAGTTGCAACCATGCTAAAGCTGTCTAGAGATCTCTCAATATCAACATCGATGAAAAAATCAGTAATTGTCAGACTGTTAAAGATTGGATTATCTCTTGGTTTTAGGGAGTTCAAAATGTAGACGCAGGCGAAAGGCAGAATTGGAGAGAGCTCTTGATGGTGAGATGCTGGATAATCTGGAAAGAACGATGTGATTGTGTATTCCAGGATAAAACTTTACATCCTCTAACTACTTCTTCTAGAATTCAGTATCAGCTACTGAGTTTCAATAATTCTGTGCAGGATAGACTTGATGATATTACTTCTTCAGACTCCTCAGTTACAACACATGATAACCATGCACTTGATAATCTGGAAAATAGTCATTCATTAGATAATACAGTATTTAAAATTCATGTTGATGCATCCTTTGATATTAATACTAATGAGTGTGGTACTGGCATGTTTTATACAATGTGGCAGGTGAATGCACAGGCTTCAAAGGAACCTATGCAACTGGAATAATTGATGCTGAGACTGGAGAATGCTTGGCAATGTTGGAGGGATTAACATGGGCCAAAGCTATGGAGCTGGATAGAATACACCTTGCAGATGCTGAAGTGGTTGTCAGTTCCATCAAGAATAACTCATCACTTGTTACATGGGAGAATAGGAAACTCTTAAGAGATATAAAACTTCTTTTAGAGTCTTTTATTTTTGTTAATGTCAGTTATGTTAGTAGGAATTTTAATCAGTTAGCAGATTTTGTTTCAAAGAAAATTAGGAAGGATAAGATATCCATTGAAGAGTTCAGTATTGACATTAGGCATACTGAAAATTTACAAAATAACTTTGTTGATACTGGTTAAGTTATTCTCAATAAAATTCTTTAGTTATCTAAAAAAAAAAAAAACTCTTTTCTTTATATTAGTATATAGTAAGATTTTTATTTTTTTATGCCAAAGAGGAGAAGTTTTAGGCTTAGTCTTATGGTCTTTTAATCTAGCATCTATATTGGAAGTTCACCTCAGCTAGAATACCCATCTAAGACTTTATGGTCACTAGTATGTAACTCGTGCTACGCACCTGGTACGATGGGAATAGGTTCCCATTTGGTGAGGCAGGGCTTCGCCCCGCACCCGTTCCAGAAGGGGTTCCAATTAACAATTTGATAAAATAGTGGACACTAAAGAAATGATATTAACTTAAAGTAGATACAGTATAACCCATATAATTTAATCCGCGATAAATTAATAGTTTTTACCGGTCCCGAGTCGGGACAAACGTGCTAAATTAATAATTTGCTAAATTTATAAAATAATATTTTTTTAGCTTTTTATAGGTCCCTTCAAATATATAAATTAATAACTCTTCAATTTATATAAATTTAGTTTTACATTTATGCTAATTTGGTAAAGAATGATTCAATTGTGACTTGGTTTGATGTCACATTGAATTTCATCTTGGATTTTTCTTAACATTAGAAGAGTTTTTGGAGTTGTTGTTTCCTGATGCAATAAAATCCTATTCAATATCTTTGAAGCTTTGATAGCTTCTTTACGGGAAGGTGGCTCTGTAACTACACTTTCATCTTCAACTTCCACATCATCACTTTTCTTTTTTTCCCATGACACTCTCAATTATTTCTTCGTCAATCAACAAATCTAAAATAGTATCCTTTTGAGGGCAGTTTAAATCCATTCCACTGTGATAATTCAATCCATTGATTAAGTTTTGCAATTCTCTAATTCTTTACTATCTAACGCTTCACTTTTCTTTGATACGGTGTCATCCATTGAACGAATGTTACAATGGCGAAACCAATTTGCAAACGAATAAGGTGTATTGGTTCATTTTGTTGATTATTACTTAAATAATATTTTGAGAAACTAATTAATATATAATTTAATAATTATTAATTTATGCAATTAATTAATATCGGGATACATTGATAAATTTTGCCGGACCCAACTCTATTATTTTATAAGGGTTATACTGTAGCTCTAAAAGTGCAAAACATATGAAGTGCTTCCCGTCGAAGATGATGTGATCAAGAAAATGCACTGATATATATATTTCTATAGAAATCATGTACTTGCATTAAGAATCAATTAGCCAATTCAAATGCTCCTCCATGCTCCAACTCCCTGTAGTTAAATGAAAAATCACACTCATTATATAATTGTATCAATATATGATATTAGAGATACTTAAAAAATAATAATAATAATAATAGATTGTGAATTATTTATAATGCAAAGCATATGAAGTGCTTCCCGTCGAAGATGATGTAATTAAGGGAATGCACTGATATATCTTTCTTCAGAAATCATGTACTTAAGTTAAGATTCAAGCGACCAACTTAACTGTTTTTCCAGACTCTAACTCCCTGTAATTAAATGGAAAATCCCACTCATTATAGTTATACCAATATATGATAATAGAGAGACTATAAAAAAAACACGATATTAATATAAAATAGATTGCCAACTTTAAATAATACAAAGCATATGAAGTGCTTCCCGACAAAGAAGATGTAATAAAGGGAATACATTGATATATATCTCTTGAGAAATAAAATATGTTTTCTGCCTACCAGTGTGAGGCCTTTCTTGAGTTCCTCGCTTCAAGAGACATCTTAAACAATGTATTGGAATAGACAAAAAGCAAAAAAGATGCAAAAACTCAGTAAATATTCTGTCAAGAAGACGGATACTTAAGTACGAATTACAAATCATTTGCTTCTGAAAATTACACTGAAAATATACAGTTGTATCCTGAAATGTTGTTGAATGAATTGGAATATTCGCTGCTATCAAGTCATAGGTTGCAGTCAAAAGCTAGAATACCAATTATTTTTCTGAAAAAATTTATTCTTCTCTGAGTCAAAAATTTATGAAAATTTATATTATATTTTTGAATACCTTTAGATGTAGAAGAATCATTTTACAATTCTATTCTCCATTAAATTTGAGACGATCTGGGTGCTGCTAAAAATGTAAATCATTGGATGAAATTAGGTAATAATAGCATATTGATGAAGATCCAATGAAATATCACGTGAGTTATTAAATCCCTCTGTCTTAAAAGTTGACATATTTCAAGTTTGCACAATTTTTAAGGTAATGAGGAGAGAGGGATATTTTCAGTGTTTTTTCCAATTATATCCTTATGGATAAGAAATGACCATATATCTCAAACTATACCACAAATATTTGTAAACTTTACACTGTTTAAAAACATTTTGAAACACCTACTTAACGAATATAAGCATTAATATCAAATTATACATATTTCATTTCTTATACTAAGATTTAATAACAATGAGTCGTGCTATCACGCGCGCAGCCGCGTGATAGCTTAAATGAACTCGGGTCCAAATATCGTCCAATTTAGAAGACAACCGTTGATCCGCAATATTCTGGAAGTCAATAATTTTTTATATTTTTTATTCCATAAATAACCATTAATGGTGGGTTTGTTTGTAGAATTCACCGTTTCCAGGAATTTATAATCCCATGGGATTACAAATTCTGGGATTCATGTAAATTCCTTGTGTGTTTGGTAACTTAATAAAAATTCCTAGGATTTATAGAGTTTTCTTGTATTAAAGTCTTCGTACCGTTTGGCATTATCCTCAAATCTTAAAATTGCATATATATGGGATTTAGAGTTAAAAAAAAGTGGGTCCATAAATCCCTTGATAAGTTTCCCAGCAAATCTTAGGGAGGAGGGATCGGATTCCATATGGAGGATTTGCTGAAAAACTGAGTCCTTCAGGAAACATGATTCCTAGGATTCAGGCAACCAAACATATATAGGGAAACATAATTCTACCAAATCCCCTGGACCCATAAATTCCACCTTTAAAATTCTACATCCAAACCTAAATTTTATTTCTATTTCGTATTCAGTCCTTTATTGAAAAAGAATTCCATTGCAGATGCAGTTTTAGATCAAAATCGACGTGATTCTAATCGTGTTGTATTATTTAATTTGTGCTGTAATAATAACAATTCTGAACTTGATGCTTATTCTAAGCTAAATATTGATTTAATTTTTTAATTAGGAAGAATATCAACAACTGCATCAGCAAAGTTGTTTCGGTCTGAATGTTGATCTCATGATATGATTAACTTGATTATCAATTGCATTCAAATGATTTTAAATTAAAAAGTTTTGATCATTTTTCTGCCATTTTCCTCTACCTAACCCTCTGAAGAATCAAGATAAGTAGTTTTAATGTGGGATTTGGAGGAGGAGAGAATGGAGAAAAAGATGAGAAATTTATGGAAGGAATATTGTTAGAGAAAATCGAAGGATGCTGGTGATGGTGATGATATTGATGGAGGAGTCCAAAGATGTGGGAAGGTGATGGATTTCTTAGGAAATCATAACCATGTCTATTGATTATATAGTACGATTGTTAACTTTCTGGTAGTTGATAAAATTTATATCGATAAAATGAATGCAACAAATAACCTGGTGAAAATCAATACTATCAAAGAATACAACGTTGAACCGATCAAAAAAAGAAACACGAACACAATGATGGACAATCTTTCAGAAAATATATTGAGGGGTTCATTAAAAATAAATTGTAAGTTTAGGGATGTCTTTCCAATAAATTTTATAGAATATTATACAGTATCTTCGATAATCGATCTAAGCTTGGTGATGTAAATCGGAAGGCGGAGACCCGCGAGTTCATTTGTGCTGTCACGCGGCCGTGCGCGTGACAGCAGGACTCAATAACAATAATTAATTAAAGGGTAAAACATGATTTTGTTATATTTAATGATAACAATATGATTTTGTTATGTTTAATAATCAATTTGGAGGGACAAAATTTAAAATAGAAAGGTCTCCTTCGACGGACAAATGAAATGCTACTCTCGCTCGGATTAAAGTATTTTTGGTTTTGTATGTCTAGAAAAATATAAGGCATGAAATCTTCTTCAATCCTTTGGTCTTCATGAAAAAACTAAACGGATTGAAGACCGATATACCACGTTACTCATATATAACTATATTTGGAAAGAGGATGTATTATACCCACTCACCTAGCGCCAATAAAGGGCAGTATGAAAATACCATGGTGTTTCGAGATGTAGCCATCCGAAGTGTCGGCGTGCAATAATAAAGGATAATGCATTCGTATTTTGTATGCAATCTAAAAATACCAATAAACATCAGATCAAACTAATTCTGGTGTAGTCGCTCTTCTTGAAGAACTTGGATGTTATGTCATTTTATTCCGCCAATTAATAAAGCTTAACCTTTTTCCCTTAAAAAAA